>BOPN01003385.1:161595-163028 GCA_017312705.2 Penaeus japonicus | reverse complement strand
ATATATATGTGTGTGTGTATACCAATTGTGTCTTGCCTTGTTTTGGTATCTGGAGGTATACTACTGTGACATAGTCTGCGGCCTTTTGTGGCCACCATTTATTTACGCCAGTTAAATCTCTGCTACGATGATGATGCCTCTAGAGTATATTTCAATTTTCAGTGAGCATATGGAGTGTAGGTATTTCATGATTCAGCGGCCATTTTCGCTTAAGAAAGCTCTACTAGGCTTATTCATGCTGTAATTAAAAACAGGTCGGGACACTTCATTACGTATGCTGTATGATATGCTGTATGATGTTACCCATGGTATTTCGACTAAGTAACTCCAGTCCTAGTGTTGGAGGGATTTCTAAGAGAAATCAAATCTTATCAATTTATATCAGATATTCAACACATCACTAATTCCTATGCTGTCATAGTTCATCAAATAATCATAATTGCTGCTCAAATATCACTCAATTAATTTTCTGTATCATTAATTTCAAATTGATGTTCACGAGGCTCCGGTCCTTCATCCGTTTGTCAAAACCTGTTATCATATAAACCATACTCTTATCAATGACCTTGCCCCAGAAACCCTGACGCGAGTTAATGTGGAGTTCGGACTCTGATATTCCTGGTCTGGAATATTTGTTATTATTTGCTGATTGTGCTTCTATTATTTCCTTTCAGTGGGCAGGGGTTAGTGGTGCCACTTCAAGTCACGAAACTGGTGCTTGAAGATACACCAGCCTCTCACCAAAAGCAGTTTCCTGCTTGTGACGCTCTATGATGAAACCATAAGCATATCTATAGTAGTTATCGAAATTAATATGATATGCTAACCATTAAAAATTGGCAGAAACTATTATAATAGGGGCAATTATAGATTTAATGATGCACTGGATAACAATAACAAGATAACAAAACTAGTATAAATCATTTTAATTAGATTTGTGATATAATAAGATGTGGAAATACTTTTAATAATATAAACCATTAAAAAACGAAAAAGATAAAAACAGTTTATCATCATATTACAATATATTTGAATGACAATAATTGCTTCTTGAAAGCAAGATGACTGACTAAAGAAATGTTCATAATCATTACTTCTATTCACTATGTAATTATTCTTTCATTTGCTTCTCTATTCATTTCATATCTTTACTCAGGTTAAAGATTGGTTCCCGTGTGAAAATATTAGCTATCATAACAGAAATTCGGCTGTTTGGTTGAGTGACCTTGGACAAATAATCGGCTTTAACCAATCAAGAAAAAGTGTTACGTGTTGATAACATGTGAAAACTAAGGCCATTCACATAATTTCTAAACATACACAAGATATTTTCACATGCTAATATCACCGAAAATGTAATCTAATTGTGTATTTTGTGTTTACCTTTAAGTTTCCCGTTAGTTATCATGATATAATACGGAAAATACTAAGGC
>BOPN01003385.1:131595-134095 GCA_017312705.2 Penaeus japonicus | reverse complement strand
AGAGAGAGAGAGAGAGAGAGAGAGAGAGAGAGAGAGAGAGAGAGAGAGAGAGAGAGAGAGAGAGAGAGAGAGAGAGAGAGAGCGAGCGAGAGTGAGCGTGTGTAAGGCCAAAGGCAAACAGTGTTCGGTGTTGAAGAAAAGCGACACCCGCGTCTGATTTCGTGGCAGCAAGAGACTCTTTAAGGTGGCGGACAAGACCTGCAGGAAACACGCCGACATTGCGTCACTCGCCCCGCTGCGTGAGAGACTCCGTTCTCATGGCGCCACGGTTACGATTAGCTTCCCCCGGCGTCAAGGGAATCTCTCGCCCCGCGTTTTCGATCGCGTTTCTGGCGAGATCTGGCGCCACCATCTCCTTCTTATGTACATTAGTTCACGGGGTGACTCTGACCTGCCTCGACCTCTGTTTTGTACTGCTCCTTGACCCAGTCCTGACCTGGCCGGGTCTCTAACGGCAGGTGAGAGGCGTGGCTTAGGGGGCGGGGTCTAGCCTGGGCGGGGTTAGGACCTAGCGGTGAATGAACGAATAAAGAATAAAAAGGAAGGGTATAGGAATAGGCAGGAGAGCGGCGAACAACAGTCAAATGATTACATAAACTTTCTTTTCTTTGTTTTTCTTCACTGTACAATACCAGAAGAATGTCTAAGTCGTTAGAAAGGAATATACAAAGGACATGGAGGCGAGGACAAGACTTACTCGAAGGGTGGCCCACCTCCTGGAGCCTTCAAAGCCCCTCCCGAGTATTAAACGCTGTTGACGAGAGGAAGAAAAAGAAAAAGTTTTCCTATGCCTACTCCATATCCACGCGTCCCATGAGTCGTGTGAAGGAGAGAGGTTCCCACACCCACGCACTCTGCCTCCTATTGAGTATGGCACGATAAATTCTACGGGACGTTTGTAAGGCCGAGACTTTGTTGAGCTTGGAGTGTGATGCACATCTGGGCCACATCTCGAGAGAGTAGCAATTGCATTATTTTGCAATTGTAGTAAGGTTGGTGTGATTGTAATTTGTGTAAACAATTTGAACGCAATTAAAAAACAAACAAACAAACAAACAAAAAAAAGAAAAACAGTCCTTATCTCACTGAAAAAAGAACATCATAACATGGAATATTTTGTACTTATGTACACATCTAGTTAATTCAAATTTATCCTAAAGTGAATCAACCCGCCATTTTTTTTAATATAAATAATAATTTTATTTTCTCTAAATGTCCACACCAAACTCAACAAAGCCCCGCTTATCTCATCGTCCCAAATATGCTAAGCTAAAAATCATTTTTTTTTTACAATTATCCCTTAACTTATGCTGTTATCCTGATTCACTTGGCAGAACACCGTCAGCGCTGCCAGAACAATCTCAAGAACAGCGACTGGCATGTCATCCAACTGATCGTCATGTCGAAATGTGATCTTTAACGTTAGAAGTATTTCCGGAAGTACGAGGAAAATCTTATCCTCAAGATATATCTATAATTCCTTTGGTCAGGAGAGTGAAAGAAAGAGAAAGAGAGAGAGATAGAGAGAGAGATAGAGGGAGAGATAGATAGATAGAGAGAGAGATAGAGAGAGAGAGATAGAGATAGAGAAAGAGATAGAGACAGAGATAGAGTTAGAGATAGAGACAGAGATAGAAATAGAGATAAAGAGAGATAGAGATAGAGAGAGAGATCTATAGAGAGAGCAATATAATCTCGAAGATCTATATATAACTCTGTCGACTGAAAGAGCGAAAAAACAAAGACACATAAGACCATGTAACAATAAAGAGCTAACTCGCGGGTGACATGACAGCGGCGGCCCTCGAGCACCGACAGTGTGTACAAAGCATGGCACTGAAGAATCCACGATGAACCCGGCAACCAGGAACACGATTCTTGTAAAACATCATTACAGTCATCTGCATCAACATCACTATCTCGAATCACCATTCTGTATCACCATATAAACACAATAGAACGCTATCGGTCGACCATTGTGTGACTACTCTTGTATACAATAAAATCGTAATAAAAATTCCATACATCTTAAGTCAAACATTTAAAAAATATAAAAAGGGTAAATGTCATCTCCAAACTTCCACACAATCACCATTAAAACCCAGTGTCAATTACCTCTCCAGAGATGCTGGATTCTATACACAAAATTCTTCTCTCTTCTTCTGCAGATAGAAAATGGACTTTTATTTTTTTCTCTCTAATATATATCTTAGAAAATATACTCGCGTGCATTCTCTCCATCCCCACAAAAGACGTCCTTCTCCCAAGATGTTGTGGCGAAAAAAGAGATTTCCAAAAAAAAAAAAAAAAAAAAAAAAAAAAAAAAAAAAAAAAAAAAAAAAAAAAATCCATCTCAACCAGCACATTGACAACAACACTCCTTCGAGATCATGCCGCCCATACTCCTTCCCTCCTTCCTCCGGACTCCATCATAGTCCATAACCTCCATCTCTCTCTCCTCTATCTATCTGTATGTGTGGTGATGATGGCCCAAAGGCTG
>BOPN01003385.1:119095-124095 GCA_017312705.2 Penaeus japonicus | reverse complement strand
TTTCTGCGACTCTCCCCCCCCCCTTCCGCCTCCCCTGCAGAAACCCTTTCTTTTTTTCCTTCTTTCTTTTTTTGAGTTGGCATGGGGGGGTCGAGGTGGTGCTGGGGGAGTGGGGGAGGGGGGAGAGGGTATCCTCCTTTCCTTTTGGCTCTGTCCTTTATTCGACTTTTCCTTTTTTACTTTTTTTTCTTTTTTTTCATTCTTAAAGATGTTCTTGTGTCATTCCTCATTTTCTTAAATTTTCTGAGACTTTTTCTTTTCTTTTCATTGTTCTCTTCGTGTTTCTTTTTCTTCTGTTTGTTTGTTTGTTTGTTTGTTTTTTCAACTTTCGTTTTCCTTCTTCTCTATCTGTCTAAGGAGTAAAATTCTTGATCATTTTCTTTTTATTCTACGACTTATATCATAATCTGTATTCCCTTTTTCCCCCCTTTCCCTCTCTATCTCCCTCTTTCTCTTCCTCTCCCTCCCTCCCCCCTCTCTCTCCATCTTTTTATTCTCTCTCTCCTTTCTTCCCCTCCCCTCTCTACCTCCTCTTTTCTCTTTCTCTTTCTCCCTCTTTTCTCTCTCTCTCTTTACCCCTTTTCTCCGTTTGTATCTCTCTATCATCACTCTCTCTTTCTCTTTTCCTGTCTTTTTCTCCCTATCTCTCTCTCTCTCTCTCTCTCTCTCTCTCTCTCTCTCCCCTCTCTCTCTCTCTTTCTTTCGTAGTGCAATTGAGAAAAACATCGAAAAACTACATTTCATCTGACTTTTACAAATACATGTTCATATGAGTAAATTGATTCAAACATAAGCATATATATCTTTCTCCTGTCTTCCCTTTCCACCTTTGTCTCTCTCTCTCTCTTTCTCTCTCTTTCTCCTCCATTCCCGCTCTTCTTATTCCCCTTTCTCTCTTTCTCCCCCGACTTAATCTTCCCTCTCCCCTTCCCTGTGATCTCTTATCCAGCTGCGATATTTCTCCATATCTTTCTCCCTTTTTTTCCCCTTTTATTTTTCTTATCTTCCTGATCTTCCTTTATCCTTCCGAGCCTGGAGGAGGTTAGATTTTTCCCTCATCAAGATTCCCTTCTCTTCTCTCTCATCCCCTCCCATCTACTCTATTCTCCTCCCCCTTCCTTCTGCTCTCCTCTTCCTCTCCTCTTGTAATCATGATTCCTTCTTCTTGCCTCTCCCTCCCTTTCATCTACTCTACTCTCATTTTCTTCCTTTCACTCTCCACTCCTCTCCTTCCTTTCACTCCCCTTTTCACGCTCTTATCTCTCCTCATCTCTTCCACTTTCCTCTTCTCTCCTCTCCTCCCTTCCACTCTTCTCTTATCTCCTCTCCTCCCTTCCTTCCATTCTCCTTTCCTCCCAATTCCTCTACTCTTACTTCCATGACCCCTCTCTGCTATTCCCTACCCTCCCCCCCCCACCTTCCCGAGAACGGCCCCTCTTTCCCCTTCTCCCCTCCCTTTCCGTATCTCCTTATTCCTGTCCCTTTCCCCTCCTAACTTCGCTCCAACTCCCCTCTCACCCCTCTTCCCTTCCCTCTGATTCCCACTTCACCCCCCCTTTCTCTACCTCCTTGACACCCTTCCCCTCCCTATACCCTCCTTCCCCCTCTTTTACCCCCCCCCCCCTTTCTCCTACCCGCTCTTTCTCCTATGCCCACCCCCCACCCCCCGTCCTCCTCGAAGGTGACCGACCAGGAGAACATATTATAAATCATTGATTAGTTGGCTGGCTTGATTCCCTGTTGATTTTGTGCACTAAACTGTTGCACTGTTGCATGGTGAGATGGTTGTTGCAATTGCCTTGTGTCGTTCAGGGAAAATGTTGAATATGTTGATGTTATTTTCTGTGGAGTATTGTCTTTATGGTGCATTTTCATTTTTCTGAATCATCAGTGAATATTTCTTACAGCGGGAGAGAGAGATGGGGAGAGAAAGTGATATAGTGAGAGTGAGAGTTAGAGTTAGAGTTAGGGTGAGAGTGAGAGCGAGAGTTAGAGTTAGAGAGAGAGAGAGAGAGAGAGAGAGAGAGAGAGAGAGAGAGAGAGAGAGAGAGAGAGAGAGAGAGAGAGAGAGAGAGAGAGAGAGAGAGAGAGAGAGAGAGTGAGAGAGAGAGAGAGTGTGTGTGTGTGTGTGTGTGTGTGTGTGTGTGTGTGTGTGTGTGTGTGTGTGTGTGTGTGTGAGAGAGAGAGAGAGAGAGAGAGAGAGAGAGAGAGAGTGAGAGTGAGAGAGTGATATAGTGAGAGTGAGAGAGAGAGGGGGGGGGAGAGAGAGAGATAGATAGATAGATAGCGAGAGAGAGAGAGAGAGAGAGAGAGAGAGAGAGAGAGAGAGAGAGAGAGAGAGAGAGAGAGAGAGAGAGAGAGAGAGAGAGAGAGAGAGAGAGAGAGAGAGAGAGAGAGAGAGAGAGAGAGAGAGAGAGAGAGAGAGAGAGAGAGAGAGAGAGAGAGAGAGAGACAAAGAGATGAGAGAGAGAGAGAGAGAGAGAGAGAGAGAGAGAGAGAGAGAGAGAGAGAGAGAGAGAGAGAGAGGGAGAGAGATAGAAAGACAAAGAGAGACAGAGACAGACATAGAGATAGATAGATAGATAGATAGATATAGAGAGAACGAATAACATATCGCGTACTTCCATCACCCTTCATCCGAAATCATAACGCCATCTCCTATCTGTTGCTCCTTTCCTTTGTGTTCCGAGGATGGAGGGCGCGCCCCTAGAATTCCCACCGAGTCCTTAGCACCAACAGGGCATCAAATACATCCCTCTAACTCTTCCGCATTTAAACGAACAAAATTTCTTAAGGCTCCTAACAGTAGTGTTTGTGGCGATGGTTTGTCAGAACTTTGAACAAACGTTGTAAAAACAGAGGAAACTTGGGCGTAACTCGACAATTTCCATGCCATTTACAAGATTAAGGATGAAACCGCTTTATTGGGTAAAGGACATGCGATTAAGCGGCGTGCGCCCAGGGAAAGAACACCCCCAGGGCTGCCTTGTGTGCAACTTGTGTTAAATGACAAAGTTTATTTAAACCATACCTGGCTTTTATTCCTGAATAAACACTGTTGATTAACATGGCAATCCTCCTCCTCCCCCACCCCCCTTAACCCTACCCCCTCCCCCTACCCCCTACCCCCTACCCGCTCAAACGTTCCCTCACGAAAAGAAAGAAAGAAAAAAGAAAGAAAGAAAAAAAAAAAAACGAAGAAAAGAATCGGAAGCAAGAGAAAGGAGCCTACACTGAAACATTCATTTCGGTATACCATGAATGCTGCAGTCGAAATGCTACTCGAGTATAGCAATGCATATTTCATTCCCATTTCAGAAGATCCAGCGACATCGTTATTCCTGCAGTCAGGGTAACTATGAAAGAAAGAAAGGAAAGGAAAAAAAGAAGAAAAAAAGAAAAAAAGCAACAACAACGTATATATGTAAGGAGATCGTGAACTGTAATAAACGTTTTTTTTTCGCTACATGTCAGCCCTTCCGCTACATACTAGCGGTCATCTAAATTATTCTGGCGAGTCTTTGTGAACGCAATGTCTGTTGATAACGACATTTAGATAATAACCTCCAAAGAAAATTCAAAAAAAGAGTTGGGTAAACAAGATTTGTGTGTTCAGGATTATGAGTCAAGTACAAGATTAGGTGATTACGTTTATATGTCCAGGTCATTAGAAAAATATCAGATAGATAAATATAAAAACAATACTGTTTAAAAAGAAATGTTGATAGCAATATTACTCGACATTGTATCCATTTGGCCAAATTTGTAATCGCACATTTAGTATGCATCATATGTTGGCTATGATACAGGTATGTAGATACATGTTTATTTGTATGTTTGTTTGTTTGATTTTTACTCTCTGTGGGGACGTAGGTCATCCGCTAATTGACCAGCAGACAGTAGAGTTGTCATTATCCAATCCTTACTTTTCCTAGTGTTTACTTGTTGTCCGACGAGGAACACTGAAGCAAAATCCGTCTCGAAAAGGAATGTTGACCTTCACATTTTTTTTTCAATCTTTCTTTTTCCTTCTTTCATTTGTTTTTCTTCCTCTTCCACCGCTATTACTTCTTCTCCCCCCCCCCCCCTTTACTTCTTCTTCCTCCTCCTTTTCTCTTATTTTATCTTTTTCTTCTTCTTCTTCCTCCTCATTTTCTCTTATTTTCTCTTTTTCTTCTTTTCTTCCTCCTCATTTTCTCTTATTTTCTCTTTTTCTTCTTCTTCATTTTCCCCCCTGAATATATACAGTTACTGGTATTGCATACCCTCAGGCCACGACTACAGCCCTGGCGCGCAACGACACACATCTACCTCCGGGTGGGAGTGTGTGCCCAAGGATACGCAATAACAGGAATGAAATGCCTCCGGGAAATGTAAATAGAGGGAAAGTAGGAAGCCTAATTGCTGTACATTTTATATTGCTTTATGTCTTTGTTTTTTTCCCTTTTTTTTCTTATTTTTCTTTTTTTCTGCTTCTTCTTTTCCTTCGAAGTATCATTGTTCGTGATGTTGTTATTGCTGTTGGTATCATTTTCTTTTCTTTTTTTTCCCGTAATTTGTTATTACTATTTTTATCATATTAAAATAATTATTATTATCGTTATCATTATTATGCCTCTGCTCGTTCTTCTTTCTTCCTCTTCTTCTTCTTCTTCTTCCTCTTCTTCTTCTTCTTCTCCCTCGTCTCCCTCTTTTTCATAATCTTAACCAAGTTTCCGTACTATAATACAGGTCTTCTCTACCGATGTCCCCCCTCCCGCCCTCCTAAACCCTCCCTCTCCTCCCCCTTCCTCTTCCTCTTCCTCTCCAGAAAAGAAGAAGAAAAGGTAGAATGAAAGGAAGAAAAAAAGATGAAGAAAGTCACATTCATTCCAGAGTTACTATGTGGAGCACTGTCGAAAATTGCTCTTCAGGAAAACAAGTGATATGAACAGCTGAAGAAGACATGTCGAGGAAGGTAAGCATTAAGAAAGACGGAAGGAGGGAGGGGAGAGGGAGGG
>BOPN01003385.1:99095-109095 GCA_017312705.2 Penaeus japonicus | reverse complement strand
AAGAATTATTTATCATAAGTATATGTCAGAGAGTGAAGAAAGGAGGTGTGTGTAGGGGAGAGGGGGAGGGAAGGGGAATAAGAGTTAGGGGGGGAAGGGGTTGGTGGGGACGAGGGGAGAGGGTTGTAAGAAGGTCAGAGTGGGAGAAGAAGAAGAAGAAAACAATATACATATATATCTATATATACATATACATACATAGATACATACATATATATATATATATATATATATATATATATATATATATATATATATACATATATATATATATATATATATATATATATATATATATATATATAAATATATATATATATATATATATATATATATATATATATATATATATATATATATATATATATATACATATATATATATATATATATATATATATATATATATATATATATATATATATATATATATATACATATATATATATATATATATATACATACATATATATATATATATATATATATATATATATATATATATATATATATATATATATATACATACATACATAGACATATATACATACATACATATATACACACATACACACACATACATATATATGTGTGTGTATGTGTATGTGTATGTGTATGTGTGTGCGTATGTGTGTGTGTGTAAGTGTGTATGTGTATGTGTATGTGTATGTGTATGTGTATGTGTATGTGTATGTGTATATCTATGTGTAAGTGTGTGTGTGTAGACAAAAAAAAGAATGAAAATCAGAAAAGAAAAGTCACCATCACCATCCCTATCCTTATCCCCATCATCATCATCACCACTGTCACCACTATCACATTCTTTTGCCATATACAAGCAACGTCGCGGACATTACAAAATAGAAAGCAATGAAGATGAAGGTTTATCATAAAGACAGACAAGAGAGAAAGAATGATAGTGATGAGGTCAGGGTTAGGGTGCGGACAGAAAGAGGAGGAGGAGGGAGAAGAGGAGGGGGAAGAGGAGGGAGAAGAGGAGGAGAAAGAGGAAGAGGTACAGGAGGAGGAGAAGGGGGAGAAGTAGGAAGGGAAGAAGGAGGAGGAAAAAGGAGAAGAGGTTGATGAAGAAGAGGAGAGAGAGAGACGGGAGAGAAGAAGGAAGAGGAAGAGGAAGAGGAGGAGGAAGAGGGGAGAGGTAGAGAGGAGGTGGAGGGGAAGGTGGAGGAGGAAGAGAGAGGAGGACTAGCAGGAGGAGGAGAAGAAGAAGAAAGAGAAAGAAGAAGGGGAGGAGGAGTAAAAGGAGAAGGAAGACGAGGAGACCGAGTAGAGAAAGGAGAAAGAGAGATTCTCTCTCTCTCTCTCTCTCTCGCTCTCTCTCTCTCTCTCTCTCTCGCTCTCTCTCTCTCTCTCTCTTACTAATCCCAGCTCCCTTACTAATTCCATCGGTGCTCTGAGGATGAATGCTGTTGAAATTAGCCTCGAAGCCTTTCTCCGTCTTGGCTACCTGTTACGTCTTGGATAATCTTGTCGTCATTTATATAAGATGAATTAGAAAATTAAATTTTGAAAAATATATATTAAAAATATATACATATACACCCCGTCTTTATTCTGTTTCCTGCTCTGGTGTCAAAGCGACATGTCATTACTCTTGATGACGTAAATTGATCATGTTGCATCGGTGACATGATGTACATTCTCTCTAAGACTCAGATCTGTTTGTTTGTTTGTTTGTTTCGTTAAAATGGAAAAAAATAGAAAATATGCGAAGGTTTTGGGACTGGGCAAGGCTGGGCGACCACACCCCTCACCGCCGTCGAGACAGGAATGCTTCGTTCATGATCTAGTGATTTGATTATGTTAAGAATTGGTTATTGATAAGAGTTTGACAGATGTTATGAAGTGGTAAATGTTAAAAAAACTGGTAAGTGTTAGGGAAAGAAAAGTATTAAGAACTGAAAAGTATCAAGAACTGACAAGTGTTAAGATCTGACAAGTATAAAGAACTGACAAGTATTAAGAAATGACGAGTATTACGAACTGACAAGTGTTAAGAACTGACAAGTGACACAGGGTGACTTCTGCTCGAACTTAAACGGACGGTGACTTAGTCAGTGGAGGATTGCAGCATTGTGAATGATAGCGTTGAACAACAGGGAATGCATTTTACGACAAAAAATTAATTCGCTAAACGTTTATAAAAGGCTGGCACTTCTACACGAGAGAGAGAAAAAAAAGAGAGATAAAAAGAGAGAGAGAGAGAGAGAGAGAGAGAGAGAGAGAGAGAGAGAGAGAGAGAGAGAGAGAGAGAGAGAGAGAGAGAGAGAGAGAGAGAGACAGACAGAGACAGAGAGCGAGAGAGAAAGAGACCCAAAGCACGAAATCAAACTATCCACAAAGACCGAGCCAAAGAAAGCCTCAAGCAGCATATGTAGTTGCAATCCTTCAACAATGCAATCAAGCCAGTCAAGTGTTCCTCAGCCTCATCCGCTCCCTCGACTCTCGGACACTCGAACCCGCGTCACGAAAGTCGGAACAATTAGACACAGAATAAGGTGTCTTCGCATGTTTGTTTTTATTTACTTGTGCGCGCGTGGAATGCCTAAGGAGGAGCTCTGAGAAGACCGAGATGGAGGAAGGGAAGGAGAATAAAGCGAAATGTAGAGGGAGGAAGAAAGATATATCGACGGACACACACACACACACACACACACACACACACACACACACACACACACACACACACACACACACACACACATATATATATATATATATATATATATATATATAGAGAGAGAGAGAGAGAGAGAGAGAAAGAGAGAGAGAGAGAGAGAAAGTGAGAGAGAGAAAGAGAGAGAGAGAAAAAGAGAGAGAAAGAGAGAGACAGAAAGAAAGAGACAGACAGACAGACAGAAAAAACATGCAGACAGACAGAGAGCGAGAGAGAGAGAGAGAGAGAGAGAGAGAGAGAGAGAGAGAGAGAGAGAGAGAGAAAAGAGAAAAAGAGACAGACAGAGGAGACAAGGAGAGAGACCGCGATCAAAGGAGAGACTGATCAAGAATAAGGCCAGAGAAGAGAGCAGGCAAGCATTTAATGATAATGTCATTGATTATCATTCAGGGCAAGGTGGGTAGGGGGGATGGGGAGGGGGTATGGGTTATTACCCTGATTCGTCCCGCGGAATGAAGATTTGAAAATGATCTAAGCTTAGTATGGGAGAATGACCCAAGCTTAGGGGGCGAGAATAACCAAAGCTTAGGTTGTGAGAACTTTAAAACGTGAGAACGACCCAAACTTAGAACTTGAGAACCACCCAAGCTTAGTGAGAATACCTTAAGCTTAGGACGTGAGAATAACCCAAGCTTAGGACGTGAAAAATAGCCCAATCTTAGTGTGTTGCCGGACCCAAGGTGGCGCCTCTGGGCCCGACCTACCTGAGTTTCAAACGGTGGTGGCAGAGTACAGCAAAAAATACCCTGGGCGTGTTTGTGAGCGAGGTGTCCGTCCTCATGATGTATGTGTGTGTGTGTATATATGTGTGTATGTGTGTGTGTGTGTGTGTGTGTGTGTGTGTGTGTGTGTGTGTGTGTGTGTGTGTGTGTTGGAGGGGAGGGAGTAGAGAGAGAGAAAGGGAGAGAGAGACAAAGAGAGAGACAGAAAGATAGACAGACAGACAGGCAGACAGAAAAACACGCAGACAGACAGCGAGCGAGCGAGCGAGAGAGAGAGAGAGAGAGAGAGAGAGAGAGAGAGAGAGAGAGAGAGAGAGAGAGAGCAACAACAACACGCGAAAGCACAACATATGATAAACCAAAGTAGCAGCTAATACGAATGTTACATCATTATCAGAATTTAAATGTTTTAATGAGGGTACAATGTCAAAATGAAACGTGTCTCATTAGTGGAATTCTCAGCTATAAATAGAGAGATAGATAGGTATATAGATAGATAAATAGGTATATAGATAGAGAGATAGATAGGTATATAGATAGAGAGATAGATAGGTATATAGATAGATGGATAGATAGATAGATAGATAGTCAGTCAGTTTCAACGATGTGATCACGTCTGAGAAGTGCGACTCTGCAGGCGAGCAGAGACTAGTAGGCCTGTAGCAGGTAGAGGGCGCAGTGAGGACGCCCTCTCTATTGATACTGACGTTTATTACGGGCGTGTGAGAGCTCTGGTAAACACTGGCTCGATACACATGGCTCCCTGGGATCCCGCTTCCCAAGGGACTCTAAGAACCTGCTTTCCCACCCCCTCCCTCCTCTCCACCATTCCCCTCTACGCCCAGGGTCTTCACCGCCTTAGAAAGAAACAACGACCCGAGGACCTTCTTCTCCTTCCTCTGTCCCTCTCCCCATCTCCCCCTCCCCGTTCCCCCTCGACAATCTTCACCCTCTCCCCTTCTCCCAACCCCCTCCTCCTCCTCCTCCTCCTCCTCCTCCTCCTCCTCCTCCTCCTCCCCCTCCTCCTCCTCCTCCTCCCCTCCCCACTTCCCCCTCTCCTCTTCCCCCTCCCCTCTTCCCCCTCCTCCTCCTCTCTCCCTCCCTCTGAAGCTCGATATCTAGAACCCCCAAGAGAACTCAACTCTGGAAGTGCCCGACGTAATTAGCTGTTCAAGTCATGGAAGAGTTGCGACGCCCTCCCCCACCCCATCCCCACCCCATCCCCACCCCATCCCCGTCAACCCCCCATCGAGGCACTGTTGCACTGTCAGGTAGCAGTGACACTACTAGGTTGCCTCTGCCGCTGCTGTTTCGAGCCGCCCCGCTCCGGCGATATAACAAGAGGCATGTTTACGACCTGGCGATATTTACAGCATCATCTCCTTGTCCGTGTGACAGGTACAGCGCAGAACACCAGGCAGCATCACACATGTAGCCAAGGAAGAGAGATGGGATGGGTGGGTGGGTGGGTAGGAAGGAGGGTAGGTTTGGGGAAGGGGAAAGAAGCAAGGATGAAGGGAGGGAAAGATTCGAGAAGGGAGGGACGGAAAGAGGCAAGGAAGGCAAGAGGGAAAGAGACAAGGAAGTGAGGGAAAGAGACATGGAGGGAGAGAGGGAAACAGGCAATGAGGGAGGGAGGGAAACAGGCAACGAGGGACTAAGGGAGGGTAGGGGAGGGGAGGCGAGGAGAGGAGACGCCCCTCAAGAGTTCCTGGCACATCTCCAGGTTTGTCGGGAATTAAAGAACGGTGTGATTAGTTTCCCAAGGGCACCTCGCTGCTTCTCGCGGCTGATCGACGAGGGTGAAGACCAATAAGATCTGACGAGAGGGGAGGGGAAAGGAGGTTTCTTTTTAGTCTTTCGGGAGTAGTATTGTTGTTATTATTATTATTATTATTATTATTATTATTATTATTATATATATATATATATATATATGTTTATATATAATATACATATATATATATATATATATATATATATATATATATATATATATATACATATATATAATATACATATATATGTACTTATACTTATAAATACTACATATATATATATATATATATATATATATATATATATATATATACATATATATATAATATACATATAATATATACATATATGTGTATATATATACATACATATATATATATATATATATATATATATATGTATGTATGTATGTGTATATATAATCTATATAATATATAAATATATAATATATAATATATATATCAGGAGGATCGACAGGCTGGCGAGCTGCTTTTTGCTTAGGTCTCGCGTTGAATTAATACTGGTATAGGGTAACGTCGTTGAATTAAGGTTAATGGGTGATTAGGCACTTTGGAAGTGTTGTCAAATTGTAATTATCAACTTTGGATTTCCGACGTGAGAGGAGAAAAAAAAATTCTTTACTGTTGTGACGTATGTTTTTGTTTTCTGGCCTCGAATTTCGAAAGAGATAGTTTTGCCCATCCTCTCTTGCGTTTCTTTCCGAATTTTATATATTATAATTTTGTATTATTATTATTATTATTTTAAGGCGTCTTTGTACTCCCTTGCGAAAGGTGGCGGCTGTTAAGCAGCTGGTTCGTCACAAAGGAGTCCCTCTGTGGGCAAGACGTGACGTCGCGCCCCCGGGTGGGACAGGTGTACGAGCTCCCAGGTCACCAGCGCCAGACCCAGATGGAAGGGGCGAGAGGGATAGGGGGAGGGGAGGAAGGGGGGGGGGCAGGTGTGTTTCGCCAGGTCAGCCCCCCGGAGGCTTTTCGAAACATCTCCGAAAGGTTGAGGCTGATGTGGATCCTGTGTGTGTGTGCGAGCATCTTGTGTCTTTATTATTCCTGTCCGTCTTGCGTCTCCGCCAGCTGTGCGCCCCTTTGTCTGTTGTCTGTCTACATCGTTTCCTTCGTACCCTAAACGTTTACATCTTCCTCGTTTTCTCTTCCTATTTCATCCATCTTTCTCTCTCTCCCTCTTTCTCTTTCTAGAGAGAAAGGCACGACCCTGAGCATCTTCTGTCACCGCGGCGATACATTTTTAAGCCGATTCTGATCCGACGTTACTAACTCGAATCCTCTCTTCCCCCGTAAATTTAAGCTCCCCGTAAACTTCGCCCTTGTCTGTCGAGGCTCCCACGCCCCTTTGGACCCCTTCTTGTCATTTCTGTCTCTCCTTCTTTCCCCTCCCCTCCCCTCCCTGCCCCTCTCCCCCGTTCCCCTCTCCCAGGATGTGAGGATGCTGGGTAATGTTACACCTGGATAACGGCCGAGGTATATTATGGCTCTGAGTGTATGTGTGTGAGCATGTCTGTAGCTGTGTAGGTGTAGGTACGTGTCGTTGCGTGTGCGCTATATACAGTGTATATATATATATATATATATATATATATATATATATATATATATATATATATATATATATATATATATATATATACACACACACACACACACACACACACACACACACACACACACACACACACACACACACACACACACACACACACACACACACACACACACACACACACAATGTGTAAGAGTGTTAGAAAGAGATAGTGAGAGTGAATGCACTCAAGGCCTACAGCACACGCGATGCCTGCATCCCTCGTGCAAAGTACAGGATGCGATCTGATAACCTAGCGTTGTGTGCGCGGCGAGGCAGTGCGGCCGCCGCTATTATTCGAAGCGTGTTAGTTAGACATTTCCCGCAGTGATGTCGAAGTTGCAACACCGCCCGCAGGAACGCGTAGGTGCGCTTGTTGGTCACGATTGCCTGCTTGGCGTGAAAGGTTATTGAGTTTGGAGTAAGAAAAAAAATATATAAAAAGAATATATAAAAAGGTCAGCGACTACATTTTATCACTGGAACGGGGCTGCTCCGCTTACGCATTGTTAGCAAGCATTCCGTCATACGAAATGAGAAGTGGGCGGGGAAAATGTGGCCTAGCAGCTTCACGCAACAGCTCTTGCACATTCCGTGAGCTGGGGTGGGAGTCGGCGGGGGGGTGGAGGGGGAGGGGTACTGCAGTGGCCGCCTCAGCAAGTGCCGCTGCCACTCTCCGAGACTCCTGCAAGTGCCAAGATGCTAGCCGTCGTCCCGCTTACTTCCTCTCGTCGCTTTTAATGTGATGGTCGTAAATGCGACGTAGATGAATGGATACACGGTTGGTTCATTGGGGGGAACATGGGACCGCTGATTGCTTGTTACTTGGATAGATTGCCCACCGGGATGTGTTTGTTGATGCCGTAAATAAACCCTACGCGAGAACTGCCCGTATGTTGTGGTTCTCACGGTCGGGGAGACATTTTTAGTTCATTCCGTTTGCTCACCCTAACTCCTCCTCCTCCTCCTCCTCCTCTTCTTCTTCTTCTTCTTCTTTCTCCTCCCCCTCCCCCTCCTCCCTCTACTCCCCCTTCTCCTTCTCCTCTCCTCCTCCTCCTCCTCCACCTCCACCTTCTCTCCCATCCTCCTCCTCCTCTTCCTACTCCTCCCCTTCCTCCTCCTCCTCCTCCTCCTCCTCCTCCTCCTCCTCCTCCTCCTCCTCCTCCTCCTCCTCCTCCTCCTCCTCCCCCGCCCCCAACTCAGCAGGAATGTCACCGAGATGTGGGGGCTGCCAGTGGCCATCTCAATTACTCTGACCCGTTATTGGTGGGGGCGCAGGAGAGGTGATGTCAAGCCCGTGGCTCCTCTAGCTCCTCTAGCATCTGTCCGCCGCAGCATCCTCCTTTCGACGCCCTATTGTCAGGATTTTTAGGTGCCGAAGTCCCGACTCTTTAGCGGCTTTTGTTTAGCTTTGGAGTTCGTTCTTGTCACCAGGCGGGGAGACACATTTGGGTTCTCTCTTTTTTTTCCTCTCTCTCTCTCTCTTGTTTTAAATGCGAACCAGTTTTGGTCTCGACCCTCCAAAAAAGAGGGATAAAAAAAGAGGTGAGAGTCGCCATATCGAGGAATCTGTTCCAGCTGCTGCGGAGAGACACGGGCACGTCTTGCTACTCCCAAAAGGTCGAGTCTGGTGGAGTGTGTGTACCCAGGCGGCCAGCAATAATGGATCGCTCTATTATCTTCGTACAGATCTTTAGTTTGAGCTTTTTTTATGCGCAAAATCGTGCTCTTGTATCGATTGAGGTGGAGGTCATTTTGCATTGCAACGTTTTTATTTTCTTTGTTGAGAGGTGGGGGCCCTCGTTGGAAATTCCATTAGTGCTTCGACTGCCGCATTGAATATGAGCAAGATGACAGGTTCAAGTCCCAATCCACTCGCAGCACCTGTAGGGAGAAACAGCGGCCAGGGGATTTTTTCCCTCCTCTTCCCTTCGGCTCAGTTGGTAGCGACCAGTCTCTCTCTCGCTCGCTCCTGCCACTGGCTCAGGCATCCTTTACCGCCACGCCACGCCACGCCACGCCGCGCCGCCCCCAAGGTGAAACGCCGCCATTATCATTCTTGCCAGCTGACCACATGTCTGGGCGGGGCGGTAAGGGGTGGGGGGAGGAGGAGGAGGAGGGGGGAGGGGGGATGGAGAATGGAGAATGGAGAAGGGGAGTATGCTGCACTGTCAAGGTTCTGAGCTGCTGTTGCTACTTTGCGAGGAACGCCTTGAAGTAGATCCCTAGTGATAGCTATTACGTGCGAATAATCTCTTTCCTCTTCGCGAGCTGTGTCTTTCAGTGATGTCACGACTTCGTTTGACGTTTCGTCTCGTATGGTTCGAGGTCTCGTCTGTGGTTACACGGGGATGTAGTTACAAGCAGGCGTGAGGGGAGGGGGGGCGGGGGAGGGTGAGGGTAAGTAGGTTGCTGTTGCTTGGCTAGCGAGTGGATGGGTGGGCCGTGGAGAGAGAGAGAGAGAGAGAGAGAGAGAGAGAGAGAGAGAGAGAGAGAGAGAGAGAGATAAAGATAGAGAAGACAGAGAGAAAGAACGAAAAAGATAGAAAGATAAAGAGAGAGTGGGGAAAAGGAAGTGAGAGAGAGAGAGAGAGAGAGTGAGTGAGTGAAGGAGGGGACGGACAAATTACATTCATGGGGCGCGTTAAGTGCAGGCGCGATGGAGAGTGGCAACAAGGACCAGCTGGCTGTTAGGGATGTTATGGGCCTCGTAACGGCTTTATGATGTGCCGAGATGCCTTGGCGCTTTCGACGGTGCATCGAGCTCGACGGCGGCCAGGGAATGTGCATGTTGGAATCCATGCATGGCTTGCTGTGTCTCCAGCTCCTCTCTCTTTTCTCCTCTCTTATCTTATCTTATCTTCTCTCCTCTCCTCTCCTCTCCTCTCCTCGCTTATCTTCACTCTATTCTCTCACTCACTCTCTCTATCTGTCTATCTAATCTATATCTCTCTTTCACTTTTTTACTCCTACTCTCCCATCGTCCCTATCTCGTTCTTTTCTGTTTATGAGTGCGTGTGTTAGCATTCGCCCCACACATCCTATTCTTGCCATTATTATTTCTTCACAAGCCAAGAGGCCTCACAGTCGCTCAGGACGTGTGTCGTTATCCTTACTGTTCCTTAGGGGATTTGTACACGAGGGATAAGATTTCTACACACGCACGCACGCGCGCTCACGTACATAAT
>BOPN01003385.1:97302-98995 GCA_017312705.2 Penaeus japonicus | reverse complement strand
AGAAAGAGAGAGAGAGAGAGAGAGAGAGAGAGAGAGAGAGAGAGAGAGAGGCAGAAAGAAACAGAAAGATAGGCAGACAGACAGATAAATGGGAAAATATAGAAACAGAAAACCAGACAAACATGGACAAAAAGCCAGCAGGCAGAGAATGGAGTAATATAGAAAGGAAGGGGACACACACACACACACAGTTTACCGGCCTGGTCACTACGCGGTCTCAGACTCTGGGGCGAAAGTTGAGCTGCTGGAGGGGAGGAGGGGAGGAGGGGAGGAAGGGAGGAGGGGTATTCTGGAAAGAGGGAGGAGTGGGGGGGACCGGAATGGGGGGCCACAAGACGAGCAAAAGAACGCAGATGAGGACTATGTGGTTGGGGTGGGGGTGGTGGGAGTGAGGGGGGGGGGGGTAGGAGGAGTATATGGATAAGATGAACAAAGCAGGCAGATTTTTATCTTAATTGTTGCAGTATATACTCGTTGCAATACACCTTCACTTACATCAGATATATGAATATATACGATACGTACAGCAAGTGTACCCATCTACATTAGGAAATAATGGTAATCCGAGCATAAAGTATGCGGTCATCATCTAAATATACATAAACAAATATATTCCTTGCAGCATCGCAGTAAGTGTTCTCAGATACGAGAAAAGACCCAAACGTTGATAAACACCCTAGCAAAATATCCCTTATCATTATTACCTTACATGTCACATCCGTAGATAATTACAATAAGGAAATGTTCCTTGTAGCAACTTGATTCGCCGTATTTATTCAGCGATTAGATTTTATGTCTGATACCAGCCACCGCATAATAGACCCAGCCCGAGAAAAGGTCAAGAAAGCACGCAGAAATCTGATTATCCGAACAGAGGGTCAAAGGGACTGAGCGCGCGAGAAGAAAAGGCTAGCGGGACATAGGGAGCACCTGTGCTCGGGATCAGGAGGTCAGAACGACTGGACAAAGACTCGGCTTAACTGAGGGGTCACTCACCTGGGTATCAGGTTCCCGCTGAAAATATGGCCTGGTTTTAGCAAGATGCAGAACAAGCAGAGATAAAGAGCTGGGTGAATAAGGGAATGCCTTGCCTCGGGGCAGTGGTAGACGACAACCACCTCCGCGGGTAGGTAGCGCTCAGCAACCTCGACGCGAGCTCTCTCGAGTCAAAGCTAGTTGGTTGTGGGAGATCAGGCCGATAAATAATAGCAAGGACATTGTAATGCAGAGTCCTTTGAATTTCAGGTTAGGTAGGGTTCATGGCGCACGAAGATAGGTTAAGAAGGTGTGGCGCCTCTACAATGAACTTTCGCTGTTTGTTATACGCACACTAAAAAGGAGAAACGTTTAGAAACGGAGAAAAAAAGTTTCGTTCTAAGATGTCTTTGCTCGTGACGGCCACTATAAACCGCTGAACAAGACACAACACGAGAACCTGTTTAATTCGGAATCCTGTTGGGGGGGGGGGGGGGCAGATACATTTGGGATTTTCTCCTCCAAGGCACCATACCTTTATTCTGCAGAGATACCATAATCTATCAAATATGAAACAGAAAGACATTTAATACCTGAAGTTACGATTTAATCCTGGCATCACTTCCTTTGGAAAATTAGAACGTTTCCGTTCTTGTTTTCATCAATGCCATGCACATTATTAGAAGCCAAATCCCATTCCCAAACAAAAACAACAACA
>BOPN01003385.1:84802-87302 GCA_017312705.2 Penaeus japonicus | reverse complement strand
GGTGGGGGGGCGACTATGCACTTAGACAAGCTTTGTGTGACTCCACGAGATCTTCAAGGTATAACAATGGTTCTATTGCGTTATGTGTGGTTCACACCTTCAGGTCGCAGACTGAATATCGCTCAAACGACTTTTTCTTCTTCTTTTTCTTTGTATACACGAGGCGTCATTAGTGGTTTGAAATACGAGCTCTCAGGATTCATCCATTTGTTCATGGTACAAGACTAAGGTAAATCATTCCTGTTCATGGGGCGATATCACTGTGTATTAATGAAAAAAAAAGTGTATCTGCCTTTCAGTTTTTCTTTAATTCTTATTTTCCTTTGACGCTTTGTCTCTGTAATTTCTGTTTTTATTTTATTTGTATTTATTTTTTAATCCAAAGACTGATGTATCTTCATAAAGGTAATAAAAAAGAAAACGGTCACGCCACATACCACATGTCGCGAAGAAAATACTTTGATTATAAGCAACACCGTATAAAAAGACAGACAGGCAAGCAAGCAGGCAGGCGAGCAAGCAAGCAGGCAACAGCCCCGGCAGTGCAGGGTACAACTCTTGTTTCAAGTAATAACGACGTTAAGCTCGCATTGTTTGGTCTAGGGAGCAGGTAACCCGATGAAGCTTAATTATTTTGCATGTGTTCTGATAATAATTATTTTGGTAGAGGCCTGATAGCAATTTTCACTGTGAATTAAAGTTTGTGAATGGATATATTTGGCACAGACATTGGCTGACAAGCAGATATCAGATATGTAAAGCCCGGCGAAACCAATTTACAAATCATGAAATTATAAATGCATACATTTTCATAAAATAAATAACCTGTTAGCCGGCGTTATGAAGCAGTAGTGTGTGTACACTATCATGTGCGGTTCTGAATTATGAAAAAAGGGTGAGGTTAATACACGTTTGGAAAGTACTGTGCTGTTTTCTTTCTTTCTCTCTTTCCACCTTCCTTCCTCTGTTTTTTTGTTGTTGTTTTTTACTTCTGTTATTACCTTTACTGCGACTTTTTTTCTTCTTATTCTTGTTTCTTATTTCTCTCTCCCTTCCATTTCTTTCATTGCACTTCGTATTTCAAAAAGTAAGAAACCTCCCGACCTTTACGTCAGCCTCGCCAGAACAGACAAATTCAAGGCACAACATCCCACGCGCGAACAATAACAACACGCGTTACATCTTTTATATCAACAACCTCTGTGGATACTGGCGCCCTCACACCAACCTAGGTCATCCCCTCTCCCTCCCTCCTCCCTCCCTCCCCCTCATCCTCTCCTTTCCTCTCTCTCTCTCCCTCCTCTCTCCTCTTGCCTTTCTCCTTCTCACTTCCCCTCCCCTCCTCTTTTCCACTCTCCCTCCCCTACCATCCTCTTCCCCCTCTCCCTCTCCCTCTCCTTACCCTCCTCTTTTCCTCTCTTCCTCTCTCTCCCCTACCCTTTCCCCTCTCCCTTACGCTACCCCCCCCCCTGTTTCCCCCTCTCCCTCTCTTCTTCCCTTTCTCCTCTCCCCTCCCCCTACCCCCTTATCCCCCCGACACGCAACCCCTCTTCCTCCCGTGGCACTAACAACAATGGGTATCCCCACCACCCCCTTCCCCCCTCCCCGTCCCCCTCCTACTCCCACCCTCTTCCGACGAACACCCCCCCCCCACACACACACACCTCCTCCTTCTCCCTCTTCACCCCGGGACACCCCCCTGGCGACGGACACTGCTTCCATTGTACGATTCTCTCCCCCGTGTGTGTCCTCCCTTGCCCCGAGGTCCATCGGGAGTAAAGCTTATACTCCGGGTATAGGAATGGGGCCCCAGGCGGGAGGAAGAACTGGGAGAGAAGCTGGGAGGGAAGAGTGGGAGGGGGTAGAAAAGGGAGGAGGAGGAGGAGGAGGAAGAGGTGGAGGAGAAGAGGTGGAGGAGAGGGAAGTGGTGAAGGAGGAGGAGGAGGAGGTAGGAGAGGAGGAGGAGAGGGAGGAGGAGGAAGAAGAGGTGGAGGAGAGGGAAGAGGAGGAGGAGGAAGAAGAGGTGGAAGAGAGGGAGGAGAAGGAAGAAGAGGTGGAGGAGAGGGAGGAGAAGGAAGAAGAGGTGGAGGAGAGGGAGGAGAAGGAAGAAGAGGTGGAGGAGAAGTAGAGAGGGAGGAGAAGTGAAAGACTGAGAGGAATTGGATGGAGGTGGGTGGGGGAGGACGAGGAGGAGGAGGAGAAGGAGATAATAATAAGATGATTAAAAAAGGAAGAAAGAGAGACACTGCATCTAGCACTGACCGAGCAGAAAGGGTAAAACAGAAGTGAGGAAATGAAACTGAAACATGTGAGGGAAGGTGAAGGAAAGAGGAGCGAATGAGGAGAGTTACAGGATAAGGAGATAATGAGGAGAAAGGAAGAGGGGAATAAAGCATAGAGGAAATGATAGAGGTGGAAAGTGAGAAGACCAAGAGCGAGAAAATATTGTAGAGTGAGAGAGAGAACGGGAATAGCAAGTTATAATGATGATAATAATTAG
>BOPN01003385.1:62302-69802 GCA_017312705.2 Penaeus japonicus | reverse complement strand
AGAGAAGGGGAGAAAAACAGAGAGAGAGAAGGGGAGAAAATCAGAGAAAGTGATAAAGGGAGACGGACAGAGAGAGAGAGAGAGAGAGAGAGAGAGAGAGAGAGAGAGAGAGAGAGAGAGAGAGAGAGAGAGAGAGAGAGAGTGAGAAACAAAATGATACAACGGGTAGTGAGTGAGAAATAGAGAGATAGATAGAGAGTGGGAGAGGAAGAGAATAAGGGAAGAAGAGGGAAGAATAGACAGGCAGGCATACAGACATACAGCCAACAATATAGATAAGAGAATATAGATAAAGAGAAAGAGAGTAAGAGAAAGAGAGAGAGAGAAAGAGAGAGAGAGAGAGAGAGAGAGAGAGAGAGAGAGAGAGAGAGAGAGAGAGAAAGATAGAAAAAGGAGAAAGAGAGAAGAGAGAGAGAGAGAGATAAGAGAAGAGAGAGAAAAAACGAGAGATCACAGGGGAGGGGGAAAACAGGAAGAAAGCATCAGATTCAGTCCGACGAATGGAACACACAACTTCTCACACGAGGAAGCCAAAGAGAAAATCAGCACCAAAACAAACACGCGCATACCTCAGAGTCCACACTCATGTCGTAACTCTTAAGAATCTCTCATAAGAAGCATATTATCATACAGCACAGCCACCACGATAAGAGACACCTCCCCTGTACCTTCCCTTTCTCCTTCCCTCCTTTTCCCCCTGCCTTCTCCTTCTCTCCTTTCCCCCTCTCTTCTCCTTCCCTCCTTTCCCCCTGCCTTCTCCTTCCCTCCTTTCCCCCTTTCTTCTCCCTCCCTCCCTCGCCTTTTCTTCTCCTTCCCTCTTTTCCCCTACCCTTCATCTCCCTTCTTCGTCCATACCCACCACCCCTCTTCTCCGTCCCTATCCCCTCCCTTTTCCACCCTTCCTCCCTTCCCCTCTCATTCCCTCCACCCCTTTCTTCTTATCCCCTCCCCCTCCTTTCTCCTTCCCTTCCCCCTCCCTTCTCCTTTCCTCCCCTCCCCTCTCCTCCTCCCTTCTCCTTCCCTCCATCCCCTCATCACCCTTCACCCCACCCCATCCCCTCCCCCCGACCCTCTTAACGCGCCAGAGAGAGCCACGGGACGAGGACATGCCCGCCGTCTCTCAAGAGATTCACAACCAATGAAAGTGTTTCGCTTTCGGGAACTCGACAATGGTGTGTTTCGAGTCGGGTCGAGTCGGGTGTTTCGAGTCGCTTCCTTTACTCTCCGATTTCCGGAGTTTACGATGCAAGGGAAAACTATCTTTTTTGGCATTTTCTTGGCGATTAGATTTTATTTGTATGTCTTTTCTTTTTTTTCCATGCTCTCTCTGTCTCTCTGTCCCTGTCCCTGTCTGTCCGCCTTTCTCTCTCTCTCTCTCTCTCTCTCTCTCTCTCTCTCTCTCTCTCTCTCTCTCTCTCTCTCTTTCTCTTATGACGATGATCACCTTTATTGCTTTTTTTTTCTTGTTATTGTTTTTTTTCAATAACAATAATTCGTTTAAAGTTCCACTGATAGCGGGTCCAACGTCTGATCCCAACCTGCTATTCAGTCTTAACAATAACATTCAAAACAAGAACACCTGCTCTTCCATCTCTCTTGCCCCAGTCCTTATTTGCTCACACGGGCATTGCCAAAGGTCCGAAATTCATCACCCTCCCCACTCAAAGTTAAAAAAAAAAAAGGATTATAATAAAAAGTCCCCCTCAGAGCTTTTATTTGTCCCTTTTTTGTGTCTTTTTTTCATCCCCCAGCTGAACGAAATCCCAAGATCCGCTGCTCCTGTTTTCTTGTGAGCGAAAACCCGACCTTCAAGGATAATTTAGAGCGGGCACGTGCCGGGTTCTCATCGCCAGGAACCAGCACACTCTTTAAGGAATCCGGTACCACCTTAGGCAAGCTCTGCGAGATCTGGGGCAGGCAGGGAGGAGGCAGGGAGGAGGAAGGGAGGAGGCAGGGAGGAGGAAGCAAGGAGCGGGAGACGGAGGCTAGGGGGGGTAGACGATGCAACTTCATATCAACGAGTAATTAAAGAGGAAAACAAAAATCTGAGCACGTCATTGATGGGTAATCTTTCTCAGGGCTAATTTCCCGGAAAGATCACCTTGTTTCGGAAAGGTGTGGGTCACGTTGTCCCATTCGAACTAAAGAAAGGCGAAGAGATTGGCTCCCTTGTGTCCAGGTGTCCGTTGAGCGCTCATCTGAAGCGAGTTGGTCAGGTGAATCTGGTGAACGAGTCCCCGATCCAAGAAGGATAACGAACGCATCCACTAAAGTATTAGACTATTTAATTTCGATATTCTTATGACGTCTATTTTTTTCCCTCCGATTCTTCTCTTTTTAGGGTTGGAGGATTACGAACACATTTATTAAAGCATTAGGTTATTTAAGTCCGATTTTTATGACGTCTCTTTCTTCTTCTTTTTCTTCTTCTACCACTACTACTACTGCTACTACTAATACTACTACTTCCACTACTACTTCTACTACTACTACTACTACTACTACTACTACTACTACTACTACTACTACTACTACTACTACTACTACTGCTACTACTAATACTACTACTTCCACTACTACTTCTACTACTACTACTACTACTACTACTACTACTACTACTTCTTCTTCTTCTTCTCCTCCATCTCTTTCCCCTTCTTCTCCTTCTCCTTCTCCTCTTTTTTTATGTGATCAGTGAAACAGCTACTACATATTATCATATATCAGAATAAGAGTATCCGAAAAGTGAGACAATGCACTTACAATTGAACTTATGCACTTTCAATTGTTACGTGCATGTTGTGCAGAATATACAAAATAAACTCGGAACGCAATATTCAGAAGTAACAGGCGTGGATGTTTGTAATAGTTTTGATATGATAACCTGACGATGTATCATAAACAGAAGACAAATATCTGACTTGTGCTGAGCATAAATTAAAAACAAGTTTTGTTACTGACAATATTATATTCATGGTATTCGCATCAAGACATTACTAGATTGCAGCGCGGACATGATTCCTAGTGCAATATTCGCATGCGTGGAATAGTCTTTCTCTCTCTCTCTCTCTCTCTCTCTCTCTCTCTCTCTCTCTCTCTCTCTCTCTCTCTCTCTCTCTCTCTCTCTCTCTCTCTCTCTCTCTCTCTCTCTCTCTCTCTCTCTCTCTCTCTCTCTCTCTCTCTCTCTCTCTCTCTCTCTCTCTCTCTCTCTCTCTCTCTCTCTCTCTTTCTTACCCCCCCCCCCTCTCTCTCTCTCTCCTTCTCATCATCATCATCATCATCATCTCCGTCTCTCTCTTTCTCTCTGTCATCATCATCTTCGTCTCTCTCTTTCTCTCTGTCTATCTACCCATCTGTCTGTCAACTACCTATCTATCTATTTACTCATCTATCTATCAGTCCCCCTGACTATCTATCTAACCATCATCCAATCTGTCTGTCTGTCTGCATTTCTGTCTTTAGTAATGACAAAAGTAACAGTAACAATAATAATCATAATGATAATGGTAACGATAATTATAATGAAAATTACAATAATAATAACAATAATAAAAACATTGATAATAGCAGTAATAATCATGGTATTCAGAATAATAAAAAATTAATCATAATAATAACAATAAAGATAATAATAATGATAAACCCCATCACAGCAATGACAACAACATGAGTAACAATAACATTAATCCATGATAATTGTAATGACGAAAACGATAAAGATTAAAAAGATAATAATAAATAAGGGAAAAAATCTCAGTTCACAATACTAATTAGAGTATTAAGTCTCGCTAAACTAATCAGTTATTAGCTAATCACAAGAAACGTCGAATAAGATTGGAAAAATAACTCGAAAAAAATGCACACAGATTAGAAAAGAAAAGAAAAGAAAGAAAAACGAAGTGTATGTATGTGTATGTGGGAGGGAAAGAGGGGGGGGGGTACTGTGTGTATGTAGAGATAAAAGGAGAAGAAGAAGAAGAAGAAAGAGGAGGAGGAGGAGGAGAAGAAGAGGAAGGAGGAGGAGGAGGAGGAGAAAAAGAAGAAGAAGAATGAGAAGGAGGAGGAAGAAGAGGAGGAGGAGGAGAAAAAGAAGAAGAAGAAGAAAGAAAGAAGAAGGAGAAGAAGAAGAGGAAGAGGAGGAGGAGGAAGAAGACAGTACAGCATTTAAAAAGACAGCTCCACACGAGGTCTAACAGCCTAATCCTTCACGTCCTGCCTTGCAAGAGCAACCAGCCTGGATCAATACTAGATGTAATAAAGGTCTCCCCAGCACTCGAAGCGTTAGTGTCAGCTTAGAGCATCTACAAGGTCAGAAAGGTCAAGCCTCGCGGGGGCACAGCCAGTCGACGTCTGACCGCGGGCGAGACACCACGAGGCGTTGGAGAGAGGGGGGGGGGTGAGAGGGAGGAGGGGGAGTAGGAGTTGGATAGGGGGGGTGGGGATGGAAGGACGGCGGGGAGGTGGAGGGAGGGTGGACCGCGTGGAGGGGAGGAGGGGGGGGGGTCTGGAGGAAGGGGGGAGGGGTGGAAAGGGATGGGAGGTGGAGGGGGTGGTGGAGTGAGTGTAGGTGCAGGGGGGTGGAGGAGGTGGAGTAGGAATAGGGGTGTAGGTTGAGAGAAAGGTGGAGGAAAGGGAAGGATGGAGTAAATCGAGAGGAGAAAGGTTATGTAATGTAAGTGGAGTGTAAGTGGCGTGAGGGGTGGGTGTGTGGGTGTAGGGGGGGGGGCGGTGCCATGTGGAGAAGAGGGTGACAGAAAAGGGTGTTGAGAGACTTAGCTAAGAAGATATTAAGGGTGAAAATGAAGGAGGTGGAAAAGTGGAGAAGTAAGTGGAGGATGAGAGCGGAGAGGGGAGAGGGGGGAGGGGGGAGGGGGTTGATGTGCATGGTAATCCTCCAAAATTAGTTTTAAATAAAGGGTTACAAAGTTGGTTGACTTAAAGAAGCAAAACATTGTCCTTGTAGAATATGTTAATATCATATTATATCGAATATGATTATAATTATAGCAAATATAATACCGATGATGATAGTGATCGTGATAAAGACAATTATAGTAATACCAATATCATAAAGTATGAATAGTAATAATGATCATTATAACGTAATAACTATGATAATAATAATAATGATAATAGTAAAAGAACAACAATGATAATGATGATGATAATATTAATGATAATGATAACAACAAGGATGATAATGATGATAATAATGATAAAAATAATAATAACGATAATAATAATAATAACGATAACAACAACAATGATGATGATGATTATGATAACTACAATGATAATAATAATAATAATAATGATAACAATTATGAAAAAATTATAGTTATTTTAATTACGGCAATCATAATGATGAGAGTAATAATACTACCAATATTATTCATAATACTGATACTAATAGTAATACTACTACTTTTGATTGTAGTGCTATTACTGATACTATTGTCACTAATATTAGTAATAGTGTTAATTTTATAAGTAGGATTAGTATCATTAAATTAGTAATGGTATTACTTCTATAAGTATTAATATTACTACAGTGACTATGATCATTACTACCACTATTACTACTACTACTACTACTACTGCTATGACCACTATTACTTTTTACTACTAATAATAATGATTATACTTATAATAATAATGGAAATTATATTGATAATATCACTGATAACGATGATTGTAATAGTAGTAATATAGATAATGATGATAACAAGAATAATTATGTTATTAAAAATAACAACAGTAATAATGACAATAACAAAAAGGATAATAACAACAATAATTGTGATAATGATAATAATGATAGTAAAAATGATATTGATAATGACAGTGATAATGATAATAATATGATAATAATAATAATAATATTGATGATAATAACAATGATAATTATGATAATGATAAGGATAATGATAACTATGATAATAACCATAACATCAATAAATGATAATAGTAATAAGGATGATAATGATACTAATATTACAACTATAACAACGATATCAATAATCATCATGATAATTATGATTATAACAAGAGTGATAATAGTAATAATAAAAGTGATAATTGTAATAAGAATACCAACAGCGCTATGATATATAAATATACACTGTATATATATGTATATATATATATATATATATATATATATATATATATATATATATATATATATATATATACATATATACATTTATCTTTTATCTTTTATCTTTTTATTCTTTTATCTCTTTTTCATTTTGCTTCTTCTTTTCTTCTTCTTCTTCTTCTTCTTCTTCATCATCATCTTCTTCTTCTTCTTCTTCTTCTTCTTCTTCTTCTTCATTATCTTCTTATTCTTCACCTTCATCTTCTTTCATTCCTAACCCTGTTATTCGAAAGTCACAAGAACCGACTTAAACGTTAACCTTGAAAAAAAAGAATCTTAAATGTTAAACATCTATTTATAGCACAGGATCCCTTAAAGAACAGGATTCTGCCAAAAAAAAATTAACTTTTAACGGGAAAACTAACATAAAATCCCTTTCGCTAAGCAGTTAAGGAAAACAGAGCGGTTATGTAGCGAAATCTTTAAAGAGAAAATTTGATAAAATAGATCCAGCGAAAAGAAATGGGGGATAGGATAGTACGTAATAACGTAAATTGCCTTTAATTACTATCGATGTCTTTTAAGTATATGTGGGTTAGTAAGATCGTCTAGTTATAAGATTATCCAGATTTTTTGTTCTCTTTCGCTTTTTTCTTTTCTCTCTCTCTCTCTCCCTCGTCGTTTTTATCATTTCTATTTTTTTTTCGAGTGCGATCCCTCGAGCGATGACCAGTTCCCTAAAGGATGAAAAACACAGTTTCATCTTACACTCACCGTCTCCTAAGCCCCTTCTTAAATCCTTAACAACCCCCATTCTCCCCCTTCCCCCCTCCCGTTAACCTCAGCTCCCCCTCCCCCCCCTCCCCCCACAGCAGGTAACCTTCAGCCTCATCCATTCCCTCTCCCTCACCCCCCCCATTCCTTGCTGATATCATTATCGATAACTAGATCATACATATATGAGGGACGAGTGCGTGAATGAGCGACGGTATGCTTGCGGTCCTTCGTAATATTTGACTTGAGAAGGACAGATGTTTTCGGTAATGTACAGACACAGGTATTGTGGTCAGTGTATGGCTTTCTAGATATATATCTATCTGTTTATTTATCTGTTAGCCTTTCTATCTATCTGACTATCTGTCTATCTATCTATCTATCTATCTATAGCTATATATCTATCTATCCATCTTTGTGTACCCGTTTGCGCATGTGTAAGCGTTTATGACCCGACTACATGAAATAGCCGAAGGAAGGTCTATATATATAATCAGTAGTATTAACAGGAGTATTAGTATATATGTATACTTGTACAAGATTTACATGGAAATAGGATATACACAGATAACGCTGACACCACAATCTCCACGGATGCTTTGATTACACTCGCTGACGTTCCTGACGCA
>BOPN01003385.1:34802-39802 GCA_017312705.2 Penaeus japonicus | reverse complement strand
CTCTCCCTCCTCTTCCTTCTCCTCCTCCTCTCTCTCCTCTTCCTCCTTCTCCTCCCCTATCTCCCCTTCCTCCTTCTCCTGCTCCTCCTCCTCCCCTCTCTCCTCTTCCTTCTCCTCCTCCAACTCCTCTTTCCTCCTTTTCCTCCTCCTCCTCCTCCCCTCTCTCCTCCTCTTCCTCTTTCTCCTCCTCCTCCTCTTCTTCCTCCTCCTCCTGCTCCTCCTCCTCCTCCTTCTCCCCTCTCTCCTCCTCCTCCTCCTCCTCCTGGCCAGAAATGAAATGGTAAGAGGTCCGCGGGCTCGACTATTTCTCCTTCGGGCTATGCGTTAAGCCTCGCCTTAGGAAAAGGGTTCTAATCTCCTTGTCAATCCTCCTTCCCCCCCTCCCAACCCCTTCCTCTCCTCTCCCTGTCCCCCCACCCCTTCCTCTCCTCTCCCCTTCCCCCCTCCCCTCCTCACCTCTCTCCCCCCTCCCTTTTCCTCATTCTCCTGAAGGCGCTGTTCTCATATTTGTCTTTTTTCCTGTTATTCAATCTATCTATGTTTCATGATATTCGTTTTTTTTTTCGTTTTTTCTTTTTTAGGGGGGGAGTGAGAGAGGTATTTTCATTTTCTTGTTTTATATTAATTTTATCCTATTATTTATTTGTGGTAAATGTTATTGCTTTATGCTTGCTTTTGTGTGTTTCTTTGTTTGTTTGCAAGCTTCTAGATGATGATGCGTCGGATCGAATCGGATAACGAAGCTGTAACGAAGCTTTTGCGAAGGAGCCGAAAAGACGCTATTGCATTCCGAGCGCGGGGGGGGGGGGGATTATAGGCAGTCAATAAAGATTCTTTGCACGAGCATACCCTCATGTATACCACCCAGGAGCGTACACGCGGATATACATGCAAATACACAGGCAGGTATCCATACACATGTAGATATGATACATACATATTAGGCACAGACGACGGTCCGTGAACGTTATGACGCTAGCAAACACATACATACACGCACACACACACACACATACACACACACACACACACACACACACACACACACACAAACACACACACACACACACACACACACACAGACACACGAACACACACACGAACAAAAAAACACACACACACACACAAACACACACACCTGTACATCCCTGTTAAGGCGATGGGGGACTGAAGGATAAAACATTTACGTATCACTTCTGAAGCTTAAGCTCAAAGCCTCTATTTCATCATTTCATATTTGTTTTCTATAAACATGTTAATCTCTCATCTCTCATATGTATTCTAAAAGGTCATGAACTTAGTAAGTCTGTTGTTTGTTTTATTTGTTTTTTGAAATTATGTGTTGTTCTTCTTTTCTCATCTTTCTGAACGTCTCTCTCTCTCTCTTTCTTTCTCTTTCTCTTTCTATTTTTTCTATATCTTTTTCTGTCTTTCTTTCTCTATCTGTCTCTCTATCTCTATCTCTCTCTCTCTCTCTCTCGATCACTTTCTCTCTATCTCTCTCTCTAGTTTTCTCTTTCTCTTATCATTTTTTTCTCGTTCTTTCGTTTTTCTTTCTCTTTCCTTTTGTTCTTCTTCCGTATCTCTGACATCTTTTCCTCCTCCATTCTCCGCCTTCGAGAAGACGTCTGGAAAGGAGTCACGCGGTGTCCAGAACATTCTTCCTTTCCTTGATACACTCCCCTCCCACCCTCCCCCTCCCCATCCCTCTCTACTCCCTTTACCCCGCCTCCTCTACCCCTCTACCGTCTCCCCCTCCCTCCCTTCCTACCATTGACGTTCTAGTACATTGACATTGTGTTCTAGCCCCCTCTACAATCTCCCCCTCCCCCTATTCTTCAACCCTGATCTCCCCCTCCTCCCCCCTCTTCCTTCTTACCCCCTCCCCCACCTTTCCCTTCCCCTCCTTCCTACCCCCTCCCCCCCCTTCTACCATTGCTCCCTTCCCTTCCAAATGCCATGCTCCCTCCTCCATCTACCTTCCCTCCAACTCCCTCCCTATCCGTGGAAGGGAGGAGAGGGGGAGAAGGGGAGATGGGGAAAGGGGGAGGGCACGCTCTCCCATAGACTCCGCGGCTCCAGTGGGTTATTTATTGTTGCTGATCAATCAAGCTGATCGCTGCAGTTAAGCTTTAATATAAACCGATTTGAAAACGCTTATTTTTATGCTGATTTCAAATACGTATACATTACACTCACAATGAAAGAGAGAGAGAGAGAGAGAGAGAGAGAGAGAGAGAGAGAGAGAGAGAGAGAGAGAGAGAGAGAGAGAGAGAGAGAGAGAGAGAAAGAGAGAAAGAAAGAGAGAGAGAGAAAGAGAAAGAGAGAGAGAGAAAGAGAGAGAGTGAGAGAGAGAGAGAGAGAGAGAGAAAGAGAGATAGCATTGCCAAAAAGCACGTGGAAAAAAAAAGTCTAGACGCGCCATTAGGTTATGCCCAGCGGCGACGGCTGGTGGACTGTACACTGATATACAGCATCGCACACACACACGCTCGTATACGCATACACGCACCCGCGGACGTCAAGACCATATGCACTGTATGTCTCACACGTAATTCTTAATAATAATCTTTTTTATCAAATTGCGCATGAGTATAAATTCCCTTAATCGGGAAGTATGATTAAGGGGACATTTCATAGAAAGCTTCCCATCCATCTCCCTCTCCCCCTTCCCCCCCCACCCCCACCCCCCCTCTCCTCCCCGAGAACCACATAATACAGTGGGTGCACATTCCTGGCGGCCAGTGGGTGTGCCTCGGGCTCTGCCGGCCCACACACCCGCCGCGCACACGTGTACACATCTGAGACGCACACTCGCTTGGAATCGTACAGGCGGATATGCGCACATGTGTTAAAATTTCGTAATAATATTGATGGGTTGTGGTCAGAAAGGGAGAGGATTTTAGAGATAAATGAATTCAGAAGAGATGAATTAAGAAAAGAGCATGATTAGGAAAGGGAGGGGGATCGACAGGGTAGCCATATGTCTGTATAGATTAGTATATATGAGAGAGTGACTGAGAGAGAGAGAGAGAGAGAGAGAGAGAGAGAGAGAGAGAGAGAGAGAGAGAGAGAGAGAGAGAGAGAGAGAGAGAGAGAGAGAGAGAGAGAGAGAGAACAAACAAACAAACTGGAAAAGGTTTATACATTTCCGCTCGTACGCTGAATATACATATACGCCATCTATACAATACCCAAAACATATAAATAAGCAATCCCCCCCTCCCCCCCAGTACTCACCCCACCACCCTCAAAACAGCAAAAACAACCTACTTAAAAAAGATAAACACATCCCATCTAACCATAGATACCCACGTACAGATACCCCATTCGAAAACCTCTGACCGGAGGAATGCCCAAGCACCATCGGCGGACGGAGGGCAGCGTGTCTGAGGGAGCTCCACAATCCTTACTCGAGCGAAGTCAAGCGCAAATTGTTTAATCAAATAGGAGATTGCAAGGCTGTCCCTGCCAAGCTCACGCCGCCAGTGCGTGGTCTGGGTCCTGGTAAGAGCCGGGGAGGGAAAATGTAGAGTAAAAGAGAGAAAAGGGAAAGACAGCGAGAGAGAGAGACAGGGAGAGAGAGAAGGCGGTAGAACAGAGGAGGTAGATAGATATATAGATAGATAGATAGAGAGAGAGATAGGTAGAGAGAGAAAGAGGACGACGGAGACAGGCAGGGAGGAAAGCAGGCAGGCAGGCAGAGAAGCAAAAAGACAGAGAAAGACGAAGAGAGAGGGGGGAGGATGGGAGAGAAAGAGAGAGAAAGAGAGAGAGAGAGAGAGAGAAAGAGGGAGAGGGAGGAAGAGATAGATAGGATAGACAATTAGATAGAGAAAGAGAGAAGGGAAGATATTGAACCTTTTTCTAATCCTCAGCTGATGATGTGCAATGTCGTATTCTTAAGATTCGAAACAATTCCCTTGGCGCCCCGATCTGGATAAGGATTCGGCAAGGGCAATCTGTACCAATCAGGATAAAGATCACCCAGCGAAAGTACAGCTCGCCAAACAAGAATCTTCCAGAGCCTTTCTTGAAGTTCTTACCCATAAGAGATCATTGAAAGAAATGATATAAATAGAATAAAACGAGGATTCTAAAAGTTATAATCATCGGGTTGAAAAGGAGATATATGCGTAAATCCACAAGGAATAAAGCCATGCTATTTGAAAACGTGTTTTGTAAAGTTATCCTTCTATTTTTTTCTCTCTCTTTTCTCCTTACCCTTATTACTCTTCATCTAAGTTCTTATTCAAACAGTAATAATAGGAAGAGCAGGGAAACTCTCTTCCGATTACCTCTTGTACACGAAAAAAGGGGAAAAAATATACATGATAATTACAAGGATAATACGTATTCTAAAAGTACTGGTTGAATAAGTATTCGAAAATGATTCAGTGTGCTGAGGAGTTTAAATAACACCATGAAGAGCGTTATGAACAACCTGACAGATAGACGAACAGCTTATGAACAGTCATACAGACAGACAGACAGCATTCTGAACAGCCAGACAGACAGATGACGTTATGAACAGCCAGACAGATAGCGTTATGAACAGCCAGACAGACAGATGACGTTATGAACAGCCAGACAAACAGATAGCGTTATGAACAGCCAGACAGACAGATAGCATTATGAACAGCCAGCCAACCAGATAGATAGCGTTCTGAACAGCCAGACAGACAGACAGATAGCGTTATGAACAGCTAGACAAACAGACAGATAGCGTTATGAACAGCCAGACAAATAGACAGATAGCGTTATGAACAGCCAGCCAGACAGACAGATAGCGTTATGAACAGCCAGACAGACAGACATATAGCGTTATGACCAGCCAGCCAGACAGACAGATAGCGTTATAAACAGCCAGCCAGCCAGACAGATGACGTTCTGAACAGCCAGCTAGACAGACAGACATATAGCGTTATGAACATCCAGACAGATAGACAGATGGCGTTATGAACAGCCAGCCAGCCAGACAGACAGACAGCGATCTAAAC
>BOPN01003385.1:24802-27302 GCA_017312705.2 Penaeus japonicus | reverse complement strand
GTGTTTATCTTGGTTGTGTACTGCAGTTCCTGAGGATGATGTCAACCATAGGCACTGTAGTCTATAGTGGTGTATGGTTACCACTGTATTTCCTGAGGGTGTGTCTCTACCACAGGTCTATACTCCAGTTCTTGAAGATGTGTCAACCAACCATAAGTATGTACCGCAGTTCATAAAGGTTTGCGTTTACTATGGATGTGCACTGTATTTCCTGTGTGTCTATCATGGGTGTTAACTTTAGTCCCTAAGGGCTAGCGTCTACTATGTGAATGTAGCTGTTTCAGGATTGTACTGCTGTGACTTCGAGACGCGAACGAGCCCTAAGCTATATCAATCTGATCCATGTTGCCTCTAAGAGATATTGTGACATGGTGATGCTTGTCTGATATTGGTGTTGATGTGAACTGGAATCTTAATCGTGAATGCTCATATCAACATAAAAATGACAATGACGGCATGACGTTGATAAAATAAGTGATAACATATATAATGATCATTAGCACCATCACCACCAACATCACTAAATCCTCATCATCTAAAAGTAAGTAACGATTATAGAAAAAAGAAGAAGAAACAAACCGACCAAAGACACCAACAGCGACAGCAAAGACAACAAAAACAACAAAAACAACAACAATAACAATATCATTAATACAACAATGTCATGAACATCACCATGGGAACAAAATATCACAGGAGCTGTTTCAATCATCACCATAACTATTGCATTTTTTTAATTTTTTTTTTTTCATCTTACTTCAGTACCCCTACCATTCCCTAAACCCCCCACCCCTACCCCCAACCCCACCCACCCCGACCTACTGACGACTCAAAATACTATTTCAATAATGTTGTTGTTGTTGTCTTGATCGAGTTGCTGAATGACTCATCCATTTCCAGACAATTTAAGTAAGATGATTGTACATTTTTATAAGAGGAGATCATGAGATACTTTTTCTGTTGCTGTTTATCTTGAAGAAAACAAATGGCTTGATTCTTGCTTGCTATTATTATTTCCATTATGGTTTTATTATTACTTTTATTATCATTATTATCATCATTGTTAAAATTTTAATTATCATTGTTATGATTATTATCATTATTATCATTATCATAATTGTTATCATTATTATTATCGTTATCATTATTATCATCATTATCATTATCATTATTATCATTACTATTATTAATGTTATCATTATCATCATTACTACTAATATCATCAATATCATTATTATTCTCTAATACATAAATATCCCTTTACTTCCGTCTATTCCTTGTATACCTATACTTAAGACAGGAATAAAGATGGTTTCCTTAACGATTACTGTGGGAGGGAGACAGACAGACTATCAGAATCCCCTGGTCTGAAGAAGCATGGCACCATGGCTTGACTGGAGGTTTACTTTCACTCCGCCGGGAATCAAGCTCTACCATCACCCTCATTGAACCCCCTCCCCCACCCCCATTGAACCCCCTCCCCCCACTCACATTGAACCCCCTTCCCCACTCCCACTACCATTGAACTCCTTCCCCCACTCCCGTTAAACCCCCTCCCCCACTCCCATTGAACCCCCTCCTCCACCCCTTCAGTCCATAAGAAAGAGAACCTTCGCGGGGGTGGGGGGTTCAAACTCTTAAATGTTTTCCTTTCGTAAGTATGGAGGTTTTGGGATGTGGATATCTGATTAAATCCAGGTTGTTTTGTGGGGGTTCTTTTGAACCACCATTTCCTTTTTTTTCGTAGAGATGAACAATCAAATTCCCTCTCTCCTTTTTTTAGGGCTGAATATCTCCTTACTGATTATAATCCAATCGTGCTTTCTGCTTGGTCAATCATAGACAGCGGTTGTGACGCTCGAAGCATTTTTTTTTTTTTTTTTTTTTTTTTTTGTGATGAGTGGTGTATAACCTATTCATTTAGGAAGGAAAACGGTGTATAATCAAGCAGGTGTAGCGCCGTGAGATATTGTTTTTGTTTACCTGGGAATCTAATTATTTGATCAACTGTGTCGTTGACCTGTTCGTTGAATGCAACTTTTAAACGCGTTTTTTCTATATATTTATCTGTCTATTTATCTTTCTCTCTCTTTCTTTTATTCTCTCTCTCTCTATCTATCTATCTACCTCTCTCTCTCTCTCTCTCTCTCTCTCTCTCTCTCTCTCTCTTTCTCTATATATATATATATATATATATATATATATATATATATATATATATATATCTGTCTATCTCTATCTCTCTCTCTCTCTCTCTCTCTCTCTCTCTCTCTCTAAGTGTGTGTGTGCGTGTGTGTGTGTGTTGAGTGTGTGTTTGCGTTTGCGTTTGCGTCTGTTTGTGTATGTGTGTTTTTCCTCATACTCTTTTACCTCTCATTCTCACAACATTCCACGCCACTTTCTCACTTTACTTTCATTTCATAGATGTATCTACACCCCCCCTCCCCTCCACTAACCTACACATTAAAACGACCCTCATATTCATCATAGAAAAAAAAAA
>BOPN01003385.1:9802-19802 GCA_017312705.2 Penaeus japonicus | reverse complement strand
TTGACATTTTGGCCTCTGGAGCGGGGGGTGAGGGGGGTGTAGCGGGGGGGTGGGGTGGGGTGGGGTGGGGGGTAGGTTGTTTGCGCGCCTCCCGCTCTTCTTTTGTTGTTGATGTTGTTTATTTGTTTGTTTATTTCTCTTGTATTATCTAGTTTTCCTTTTCTTTCTCCTTTCCTTGCTCACTTGCTCTCGCTCTCTTTCTCTATCTCTCTCCGTTTCTCTCTTCTCTTTATCTCTCTCCCTCTCTCTCTCTTTCCTTTCCTCTCTCTTGCTCTCTTTCTCTCTCACTCCCAACCTCTCTCCTTCCCTTCCCCCTAGCCACCTCTGTCTTTCACACTTCCTTTGTTTCTTACAGCTACTTTGCCCGTAATCTGCCAAGTGTATGGGATGGCCGGGCAGTGCAATGGGCGCCGCGGACAACACGCATTAACCTTTTTCTTTCACTTTTTACTTTGATTGCTCTAATGTATGGTCGTCTGCGATAATTTGTGTCCCAGCTACCGGTAAAGGAACCAGTCTCGACCTTTTTTGAGAGAGAGATAGGGAGAGAGAGAGAGAGAAAGAGAGAGAGCTATCTAACCAACTACGTCTCTCTCTCTCTCTCTCTATCTATTCATATATCTATTCATCTCTGTGTTATCTATCTATCTATCTATCTATCTACTTATCTATCTAAATTTCAAGATATCCACGATTTTATTGAGTTAATCCGTCGTTTTCGATTTATATGAATGGAATGGTACAATCTTTTTCTTTCTTTCTTATTCCCTAGGAATTAGGAATACCCAGATAACTTACAAGATTATACAAATCACACCAAACATATCGTTATTCTAACCACAAATAATCATCCAAGACCTTCAGAGTGAGTCCAATAAGCGTTAAAAATATGCATTTCGACTTATCACGTGTTCTCACTGATGAATCACCCTGTTCACACGCAAGTGGAAAGGCGGGTGAATATCAGTAGAACAAAAAGTAAAGAACAGGTTAGATGTACCTTTAGGGCGAGTGAGGTACTTGGCACCGAGAATGAAATACTATAGGAGGATGGGGGGTTGGGGGTGGGGGGCGAAGTTACTTGGATCTGTGTATTCAAAAGGAAAGTGTAATGGATTCGTCTAGGATCAGGATATACGTAGGATCAGTTGCAAGACAATATTGCAGAAGAGGTGAGAAGCACTGGATGAAACGGATCAGAAACACTCAATATCTGAAGCATATAATTCCACGTTAAATATGAAGGCTCGTTCGGTCGACTCCAGAGAGTGTGTGTCTATCAAAGGTCGCCTCAAAGGAACTTGGAGAACCGCCCTAGCTAGGAATTATGTTCGTTTACCTGCGTGTAATTTCCAATGGCACTCGTTATTTCAAATTTTCTTAAGTGGGACCTCGTTGCTTGGATAAAGGTGCATTTTCTTTATCACTGCCGCGTTCTGGTTGAGTGTATTGCTGTGACTTTTTATTTTTCTCCCTTCTTATATTACCTCTCTCGCTCTCTGCAGCATAAGGCGCAACTTCCCGCCTGTTTCATAAAAAGTTCTTTACGAAAGACGAAAAAGGAAAAAGAAAAAAAAAGAGAAAAATGACGGAAATAAAACAATCGAGATAGAAATTCGAGAGCTGGGAGTGTGCTCTTCTTTGTGGGTCAGCATAAAACCCTTTCCAACAAAGGGTACCGCACTGAGCCAGCCCGCCATCAGCCATGCCCAGCTCCGGCTCCTGGAATGTTTATAATGCGAGATCAAACTTTTCCCACATTCTATGAAGAGAAGAATGTATGCGCATATACGTTTCTTGCACAGTCTACAAACGCTGGAAAAGGCCGCCCGCGCAAAATAAAGAGATGGAGAAAAGGAGGCGAAAAAGGGAGTCGTTTCTCAGGGGAACAAAGTCAGCACCGAGAGCGGCTTGGGAGAGGACGCCACGGGCCCCCTTGCGGCCAAGTGGTTTCTCCGCTTGACCCGACGACCTCCCGACCGTCGCCTCTTCCCCTCCTCCCTCCTCCCCCTCTCCCCCTGCCCCATGCTGCCTGATGATGCCTCTCTTCTCCCTCCCTGCTTACCTACCTTGCGTGCTTATCCCCTTCCTTCCCTGTGACCCCATATCCTTCCTTCCCACCCCCTCTGCCTGCCTACTTTACATGCCTACCTTACCTCCTTCCTTCCTTCCCCATGACCCCGTATCCAGCTCACCCCCTGTACCAGCCTGCCCCTCCCCTGCTTAACCCCTTCCCTCCCCCATGGCTCCGTATCCTTCCCCACCCCCTCCGACCCTCAACTCCCATATCCTCCCCATCCTTTCACCCCCATCCCCCCCCTAGTTCCCATATCCTTCCCCCTCATGAATCCTTTTCCAGCCTTAGTGTTCCATTTCAAGAAGACATTAAGAGGAAGACAGAGACATGCAGTGAGATAAAGAAGCCTTTACGATCCTACGTATATACATACATGTATATGCAACATAGTGTCATTGTGCAAGTATATGAATATGTATGTAGATACATAAATACATACGCTGATTATGTCATATCAAATAAAAGATGGATATGTAGGTAAGGTATAGGATAGATATAGATAAATGGGGAGAGAAAGCAAGGGAGAGAGAGAGAGAGAGAGAGAGAGAGAGAGAGAGAGAGAGAGAGAGAGAGAGAGAGAGAGAGAGAGAGAGAGAGAGAGAGAGAGAGAGAGAGACAGAGAGAGAGAATGAGAGAATGAGAGAAAGAGAGAAAGAGAGAGAGAGAGAGAGAGAGAGAGAGAGAGAGAGAGAGAGAGAGAGAGAGAGAGAGAGAGAGAGAGAGAGAGAGAGAGAGAGAGAGAGAGAGAGGGGGGGGGGAGAGAAAGACAGAAAGAGAGAGAGAGAAAGACAGAAAGAGAGAGAGAGAAACAGAGAGAGAGAGAAAGAGAAAGAGAGAGAGAGAGAGAGAGAGAGAGAGAGAGAAAGGGAGAGATGGGTTCATTGGCCTGATAGTCACCCATGTGGCCCGGCTCGACCCTGGACTCCCACAACCTCGACCCCTGCTTGCTGTTACGGTTCATTCCAGCGCTGGTCTTAATGCTGGATTCTCTCTCTCTCTCTTTCCTTTTTTTTCTCTCTCTCTCTTTCCTTTTCTATTTCTCTCTCTCTTTCCTTTTCTCTTTCTCTCTCTCCCTCTCTCTGTCTATCTGTCTGTCTCTCTCTCTCTGTCTATCTGTCTCTCTCTGTCTATCTGTCTGTCTCTCACTGTATATCTGTCTGTCTCTCTCTCTCTCTCTCTCTCTCTCTCTCTCTCTCTCTCTCTCTCTCTCTCTCTCTCTCTCTCTCTCTCTCTCTCTCTCTCTCTCTCTCTCTCTCTCTCTCTCTCTCTCTCTCTCTCTCTCTCAAACTTAAACATTCGACAAAAAAAAGAAAAAAAAGAAAAAAAAAAAAAAATATATATATATAGGAAAAAAGAAACAAAGAAACAAAATAGTGATAACTGATAAGAACATTAAACGGATTAGCGATCAATAGCACTTAATCCTTTTATGAAACAATTAGTGCGAAATCTTGCCGAGAATAAGGAAAATAAAAAGAGTAAAAGCGCGATAATAAAAAAGATAACAATACTGCCGTTTTTATAAGCCGTTTTGAAGGGAATCCGGATCGACAGATTCACAAAAACCCGCGTGACAGGTATTGCACTTGCTAACAATCATAATGCACTTGTTTCGTACGGTTGTATCACGATTTTGATGTTGTTGTGGTTGTTGTTTGGTAGATGTTTAGAGGCGATGAACTATGCTGTGCGTGGAAGCATAATGATTTGAATTCACAATAACAACTGCAATATACCGATTTATTTGGTTATTCTTACTTACATATACCCTCAGAGGGCGAGGAAACACACACACGCGCACAAATACACACATGTATGTTTTTTTTGAGAAATGCAATAGGCTTTATTAAAAAAAAGAGAGAAATAATAATAATAGAATAAAATAAAATAAATGATAAATAAAGAAAGAATAAAAAGTTTGCAAATATAACGAGTCACCGAGAAGACAATCCGAGAGGAGATAGATCACTTTTCGTCATCTTTTCATTTGCTTAACAGAGTGTTTGATGTAAAGTTGTTTCTATTGTTATTATTGTCGGTTTCAATATAGATGCTGTTGTTCTTGTGTTTTATTTATTATTATTATTTTTTTTTTTTTGCATGCTATTATTATTGCCACTTGGATATTTCCATTAATACTATTACTATCTGTATTGTTGTTAGTATTATCTTTAGTTCTATAATTATTAACCTCATTACTGTTTTCTTACCTATGTTACAGATATCATCCACATCGTTATTACTTCTATCACCATTAGTATTGTTAATATGTTACGACTAACATTACGCAACCATCCCTTTATCAAAAGAAGTATCATTTTACAGCGCTGACATATCCAGGATGTTGATCATAATACGCCGGGTTCTTTTGAAGGCATTGTCTTTTGTTACTATTTTTGAAATCCTTTTGAATGATTCCTCTTATCATTCTTGCCATCATATTTGTTCTAATAATCGTATTGATTATAATATTCACTGTCATGTCCATCACTGTCGGAACCATAATGTTAATATCACTCAATCTTTTTTTTTTTTTTTTTTTTTATCGTATCAAGATTCACAAAAAAATGATGATAGAATTTATACAAAAAAGTTAGCGCCTTAGCCATAACCAATGCAAAAATTCGGATAAACATCATTCACAATTTACATGTAAAGAAGTGGAATGTAATATGAATATTTAGCAAAAACTGGTTTGCAATATTCTACAACTGTGTACATGCAAGAGGGGTGGACCCATTCATACGAAGTTCGCTATTCAGTGAACTCCACGTGTTTAAAAAAAAAGGGCAATTTAAACTCCAGGAGAGAAAATTGAGGAACACGCAATTAGAATGAATAAAATAAATTCCACTCGCAATGTGATGTTTTTTGGTGTTGACAAACAGTCACCGTAAAACTATCTGACAATGCCATCAGGTCATAAGTATCTTAATAATCAGGAGAATGTACGATTCAATTCCTTAAACCGGTTCCGAACCGCTTGTTCGAGACACCGAGCGAAACCATTCTTCGCACTCCGATGTGCATTTGTTACACGAGCGAAGAACCCGAGAAGCTTCTCTTTGCCGGTTTTATCTTTCATGCTTTCTGGCCGCTGGAAATCCTATGGTCAGGCTACCTAATTCCTGGATCACGACGGAAGGACCTCGCTCGCTCGTTTTAACAAGAACGATCTGCAGGAATGGACGCTGGAATAGCCATCGAAACGAGACGGATGAAAGAGGGGCTTTGATTTCTTTTTCTCTTTCTCTCTTTTACTTTTTTTTGTATATTTTTTTTTCTCCCAATTTTAAGCACAAGCTAGGAAAAAAGAATCTATATATTGGTTAATTATCGTACAGAATTTGTCCAGTGTATACTTCGGTGTGTGTGTGTGTGTGTGTGTGTGTGTGTGTGTGTGTGTGTGTGTGTGTGTGTGTGTGTGTGTGTGTGTGTGTGTGTGTGTGCGTGTGTGTGCGTGTGGTCGGATGAGCATTCGCGTCCTTGGATCCTTTAGTCACGCACAGATGTCGCTTAGGCTTCCTTAATGGGGCCTGCGCTGCTTCACCGCCGCGCAGATGTGGAAAACGTGAACAGAATCATTCTAGGCAGCCATTGTACTCAGTCTGAACGAAGGAAACTAAACGATTTATTTCATACCTTGCTGTAAATAGTTTGCCATTGTTTGAATTGCTTGGCATTTGAAGACAAGACCGGATTTTGCCCTTTGGCCAAATACATATACGCATGTAAACACACACACACACAGACACACACACACACACACACATACACACACATATACATATACATATACATATGTGAATGTGTATATATATATATATATATATATATATATATATATATATATATATATATATATATATATGAAACAGGAAAGATTTTACTCTGAAGCTACCACTAATTCTTCCTCTACCTGCACCATCTCTGGTCGACAAGCCCTGTGGTCTGTAGTATCCTAAATCACTGCATGGCCGTCGCATGTAAGGGGAGTAGGAATGGGGGAACTTTTGGAATAAGAAAAAAAAAAGATAAAAAGTAGAAAATGTAAAAAAAAAAAAAAAAAAAAGATGAAACGGTGTTTGATTGGAATCGGAATGTGTTCAGCACGCGGACGTGGGTGTACGAGTGTGGCGTTGCATCAGCGACGACCTGTCTAACAACACCCCCCCCCCCCCATCCCCTTCGATAAAGCGCAACAAGTACAGCACGGCCGGGTCAAAGCAACAAGTAAACCACACAGAGCACGTTTTCGGCCTTTACGATTTTAATAAATCACGCAACCAATGTATTTACCCATATCCCGGCACGAAATCCATTTCCTATTCGCTAAAACGTGAGCAATAGCAACAGCAATCTTGCTAAACCTTTATGCAACTCGTAAAATAAAAGAGAGGACCTAAAAAAACACGAAGCCTCTATGGAAGTAATTCTATTCATTCTAACGTGTGAACTTAATATGTGGAAATAATTAAATGGAGGATAGAGGCTGGAATGTATATTGAGTTTGGCTCCAGGCCATGAGGCCACCCGGCATGACCATGTTGGCTATGAAACAGGGAGGGAGCCGACGGCACTGCCAGTCTCCCAGCCACCAGTGCCACCTCTGCTCAACTCGGTCTTTTCTTTATACTCTGTGTGTGAATCTTTGATTAAACTATTATCTTGTTTATCAGCCTGTTTATCCTCACGATGTCAGTTCGTGAGGGTTCATCAGATTTATAGAAATTCCTTTTGTGCACATGTGTTCGTATGCATGTCACCTTAACTTGTTTTCCCTCGTCTTTCGTCTTTTATTTTTCTTTACTCTTCCTCTGCCAAGGTATTTGTCATATAACTAAGATTTAGCCGTTTTCTCCGGTTATCCCACCGCTATGTCAAAAAAGAAGAATAAATAAAAATAATAAAATAAAAAATAAGTAAGGATAACGCTCTGTATTCAATTCCAATAATGTTTAGGAATATGATTATCATGTTATGTAAGCATGCTCGTGGAACTTCACTTTATGCCGATTTGTGATATACTCGATTGTACCTGTGTTCAGTATCGGAATGAATACAGGAAAAAAACAACAAAAACAGCAAAAATCATATCAATTAAAATAATAATGTTAATGGTGATGATGAAAATTATTATAACATTAACAACAAAACCAACAATAATAATATCAATATCAACAGTAAGAACAATAACGACGAGAAAACAACCACATTGCTAATCTAACCTAGTTTGATTTAAGTGAAGAAAGGAAAAAGAAGAGAAAAAAAAGAAAGAAAGAAAAAAAAAAGATGGAAAGAAAGAAAGAAAGAAAAATAAAGCGAACGAACCCAAAGCGGAAATCTACAAGTGGCGAAACCTCACGAAATGGAAAAATTATCCAAGAAAACATTCCTTCCTCGCCAAAGACCCTGTTCTCTCATTTCTTCCCCTCACGCAGATTAAGCTATATTCGGGAAATTCGCATAACCATCTCTGGGGAGAAGGGAATAGGCTGAATGAGGAGTAAATAAGCATTGCCTTGTGCTCAGAGATACTCCACAACCTCCTCCCCCTACCCCCTACCCCCTACCTCAACCCCCTCCCACCTATACCCAACCCACACTCTCCCTCCCCTCCTCTCTGTACCTCCAATACCCTCCTATTCCCCCCTCCCCTCTCCCCTCTCCATCACCCAAACACCTACGTACCACCACCTCTCTTGCAATACCCTAACCCCTACCCCACCCACCACCGACACCCTCCCTCCTATCTACTCCTAACACCCTACACCCCGTCCCCCCCCCCCCCCGACACCCTACCAACTCCTCCTTCCCCCCTCCTCCCTCCCTCCCTCCCTCCCCCTCCCCCATCCCCCCGCGCCACACTTCAGTAATCGACCACATCCGCTCGACTGGGGGGCAAATACCGCTCACTCGCTGCCTCTCATCTTAGACTTATCATGATAAAAATGCCACGCCAAGAACTGTCCCGGTCAATCCAGTGGACGACCCCGAGGGACCGAGATGCCGAAACGTGTTGTGACCCCCCCCCCCCCCGCCCCCTCCCACTCCCTCCTCCTCCCTCCCCCTTTCCCCCCCCGGCGTGGTTTTTATTCCCAGGGAGATAAAACACTGTTTAACTTCCCTTAATGAATTCAAACTACCTTATTACACTTGGTGATGACGAAAGTGATAGCTGTACACACACACACACACACACGTACATATACAGATTGATAGATAGGTTAATAGATATAATTATATGTATATATATGTGTGTGTGTGTCTATCTATCATATATATATATATATATATATATATATATATATATATATACATATATATATACATATATACATATATATATATATAAATATATATACATATATATATATATATATTTGTTTGTTTATGTATATATATATATATATATATATATATATATATATATATATATATACATATACATATATATAAATAATGAAACAGATCGAGAGAAAAAATCCTTCCAAACCAGTTGTAGCGCGCGTGGCCGGCGGGCGAGGCACGCACTACGTCCCGCCCCCCACGTAATTCGCGACATCCGGTCTACAGGTGAGGCATAACCCGGTAATAACGGAATAATTGCGGCTTAACCGGTTCTCGAGGGAGCCGTGATGGATCTCGGGCGCGTGGCGGGCTGCTAAGAGCCAATCATCCGTTTAGGAGATCGTCACTCACAGCCACTTCGCACGGCGCTCGCTCCGCCCATATGTAAACAGTATGGGAATTCAGGGTTTGTGGTCTGTAGGCGCTGTGGGCGGCGGGGAAGGGTGGGCGGTTCTCCTGTTGTCAAGGGGCTACTGTCCACGGTGAGGTTTTTCGTTCCATTAACTCGATTCCCCCACTGGAGGCTGGGTCAAGGGGCACGGCCATTAGGTGTAATACGACGATTTATTCCGACACCGGGACTCGCCAGCATTTTCAAGAAGCTAAATTACAGACGTTCCCCTTCGGCGGATGACCTTTCTTGACCTGCGATTCTTTTGCCCTTCCCTAATTGCCTCGTTGGTGAATACCCTCATTTGTGCGCAAACGCCAACCCTGCGGCTAAATAACTTTATTTACTCTAAATTACCGTCATCCGAACTTCCTTGACGCACGCCACACGACGCTCAACGACTGACTGACTGTCTTCTGCCCCTGCAACCCGCTTATGAATCTCGGTTGGCTTAAGGTGGCATCAATTTACAATCTTGTCTTGGCTCGAATCTTTATTACATCGCCTCCATCCGGTACACTGTTAACCTGCGCCACTTGACTTGAGCAGCCGACTTCTTATCATGGGCACGAGCGGGCTACACACACCGCCTGCAATCTCGGACGCCGCGACGCCAGATGGTCGGCGGGCGCGCGCCGGGGACGGGGGCTTCTGATTCCGCCAAATGATCTTCAAAAACCGACGTCCAATTAACGAAATAACTCTGATATCTCATCAGCAATTACTTCGTCAGCCCATTGGGATGAGAGGAGAGGTTGGGAGGTGATGGGGATGGGATGGGAGGGGAGGGGAGAGAGGAGGAGGAGGAGGAGGGGGAGGAGGGGGATAAAGAGGGAGGGGAGGACAGGAGGGAGAGGAGAGGAGGGCCACGGGTGAGGATGGGACTGGTTAACAATTACCTCGTGCTTGTGTTACGGGGATGTTTATAGCGCGTGTTAACAAGGCGTCCAGAGCGCGTCGGGAAGATGGATGATTTCCGGAGACTACCAGCTCTTAGTCCCATATAAGGGCGTAATTGCATTGCGGCTGCGAGTTAAATGGACCTTAAGAGATTCCCACATAATTGAATAAACGATCAGAGGAAGTTTGAGCAGAGATACATTTACGTTAGTGCTATCGGGGCGGGCGTAAATCACAATTACAAAACATAGCTGAATTTACGAGCTATATTCGCTCTAACA
>BOPN01003385.1:2302-4802 GCA_017312705.2 Penaeus japonicus | reverse complement strand
CACAGCAAAGGGTCGTCAGAAATTTACGCATTACATATTTCTTATGTCTAGAACCACGGCGACAGAACCACGGCAGCAGAACCACGGCGACAGACCCAACGCAGAAGTGGATATACATGTCCTACCTAACAATCTTACAAGCCTGACAAACAGATACATACTCCAGGCAATGTTTTATCAAGAGCTTTGCGAAATCACACCTCGGGAAAACACGCTTGATTTGCCTTGTCGACTGTGATGAGTTCGTCCCATGGATAATCTCTCGTGAATAATATCCTCCCTGGGGTAATAATCCCTTTCGCAGGTAAGTTTCTAATCCATTCTCGCTGCCCGTGAGCGACGCAACTGCCTCCCCCGGTAGAATCACAGTCTTTGTTCTTGCGATTAACTCTGACCATCGTCGTGTAGCATCCAGCGAGATGGAAGATATACATTATAGGAATAATTATATCCTCTTCCGGACGTTGGGATTCTGAGAAACTATCTTGCTAGCTCTTTCGATGAGGTATGAGACGTGATAACTACTTCATTGCTTCGGAATAACTCAAAGAAAACGGACTGTCGATATTAAGCATGAGGATGAAGGAAAGAGAAGCGTCAAGAAGAAGGAAAATGACTGGTCGTATATAGGAGTCACGGTTATATCTAAAGAAGGGAGATGCAGTCGGTTCAAGTGCAGCTAATGGCAAAGAAAGGGGTTTGATTAGAATATTGGTCGATATTGTGTTAGATCGAGAGAATTATAACGATCTTTGTATAATGTTTGACGGCATGACTGATACATAATTCTAAACATGTCGTGGTTCAGTATAATGATGTTTTCGTTTTCTCTGCCTTTATAGGCCATGATAAAAGCAGACATCACATCCCATATACACCGATACAGTGCAAAAATATGACGTTACACTGTTAAACGACACCACGATGTATAGTGAAAACGAATGCGGTGAAGCATAGCGTTCCGGGATCCCATTATGATTTATGGTGCCAAAGATTTAGCCGCGAGTCAAATCACGAGGTCAGCCTGCTGGTGACCTGTGACCCGTGACCCGGGGCAAGTAGAATCAGCCATCAGTCACAACCTTTTATGATTACGTCGGAGCGACAGCGAGGTATAATTACATGTACAGGTCAAGGCAACCTCGCTCTTATGGCTCTCACGAAGGCATGAAAGAGCCATGCCACCATCGTTCTGATTGAAATTGTTAACGTCAGTCTTTAGTTAACGCGCAATACCCAATCCTCTCCATAGCTACTTGAATCCTGATGTCAGTTGGTCTAATCTGAAGACTGTGGATTTATGTTGCAAAGACATTATAATGTGCTCCATGAAAGTGATTATAAAAAGGAAGTATGTAGGTGATTTATTGCACATCACTTTGTTGGGCGGGGGGGGGGGGTGAGAGAGGGTGTAGGGGGAGATAAGGGGTTTGGGGAGGAGGGGAAGGGAAGATGTAGAGGTATAGGTAGGTGGGGAGAGGGGAAGGGGTAGGTAGGGAGAGTGGGTGGAGGGGAAGGGGTAGGTAGGGAGAGGGGGTGGAGGGGAAGGGGTAGGTAGGGAGAGGGGGTGGAGGGGAAGGGGTAGGTAGGGAGAGGGGGTGGAGGGGAAGGGGTAGGTAGGGAGAGGGGGTGGAAGGGAAGGGGTAGCTAGGGAGAGGGGGTGGAAGGGAAGGGGTAGGTAGGGAGAGGGGGGTAGAGGAGAAGGGGTAGGTAGGGAGAGGGGGTAGAGGGGAAGGGGTAGGTGGAGCACGTACCCTGACACCGAACTTTCACCATGACCAAATATACCGTGCTGCCTGCACTCCCACGACCCTGCAACTGCAACCACCTACGCTACACCCTCGTCTCACAACCTTCCTCGCAATACACTCACTCACTTACACCCTAACAAATCAGCGTCATTAATTAAAGTCGCCCCGCGCTATCACATGCAACATAATTGGCAACATCTCTGCAACAATCTTCAAAATCAACCATTTCCTTGCAAGATAGCCCCCCTGCATCACTACTGGATGACTACCCGATGGCTGGACGCCTCTCAAAATAAAAGGTCAAATAAGGTCATGTGATGTATTCTTTCTGGTTTATGTTATGATCATCGCAAGTCTTGTCCTGATGTCAGATAGTCTTTAAACTCGTTTTTTAAAAGAAATCATATAGAATATTTTAAAAGATTATAAGACCTTTGTAATTTCATATGTATATGTGTACAAATACAAAACAAAAACAACAACGGTTTCAGTTTAAAAAAAGGAATAATGACGAAAAAAATTAAAGTGAATAACTGTATGTGTGTATTTATGTGAGTGCATGTGTGTGTGTTTTTGTGTGTGTGTAAAGTGCGTCTGTGTGTGTGTGTGTGTGTGTGTGTGTGTGTGTGTGTGCATATACATACATATACATTCACACATACACATACACACACACACACACACACACACACACACACACACACACACACACACACACACACACACACACACACACACACACACACACA
>BOPN01003384.1:147500-150000 GCA_017312705.2 Penaeus japonicus | reverse complement strand
ATCCCTCTTTCCTTCCAATCTAAGTTCTTGAATACTTCCTCTAAGCAGGCTGTAAACAGCTTCGGTGAGATGGTGTCGCCCTGCTTAACACCCTTTTTTTGTTGGTATTTTATTGGTTTCTGCGTGGATTTTGATGGTCGCTGTACCATCTCTATATATATCCTCTAGTGATCTGCAATATATTTCCTCTACTCCTTGTTTACGAATTGCATCTAGTGCTGCAGCTATCTATACCGAGTCAAATGCCTTTTTGTAATCTAAGAATGCCATATACAGAGGCTTCCTATATTCGTTTGCTTTCTCTCTTATTTGGGTTAGTGTGTGGATATGGTCTGTAGTTGAGAATCCGCTGCGGAACCCTGCCTGTTCCCTGGGTTGTTTTGAATCTAATGTATCGGTGATGCAAGCTGTGATGATTTTTGTGAACAGTTTATAGATTACTGAAAGGAAGCTTATAAGTCTTTAAGTCTTTTGTGTCCCCCTCTTTGTTTTAAAATTATTATTGCATTTTTCCAGGATTTCGGAGTTTTACCGATGCTTAGACATTTGTTAATCTCTCCTGCATCTTGAATAAAATTTACACTAATGCCACCTTCCCCTGGTGTTTTTCCTCTTTTCATGCCTTTTAGTGCCCTTTTTACTTCCTCTACCGTAATGTCTGGAACGTCTCCAATTGTTGTTTGTCTCCGTACGTGGTTGATTGTGTGAGTGGTATAAGTTGCAATAGAAGTCTTCTATTACTTTTATAATTTATTTTTTATTGTATGTCACCTTTCCATTGGGTTTCTTTACGGCTTTTCCCTATTCCGAGTCTCCTCTTTGTTGCCTTAAGGCTAGTGCCGGAAAGCAAAGCTTCAATCATTTTTCGTATGTTAATTTTGCGAACATCTCCTTTCTTGTTTATCGTTTTAGTCAGCTCTGCTGATTCTCTTTTGTCTCTGATGTTATTTTCATGTCTCTACACTGTTCCATAAGCTTTTTTGTCTCTACTGAAAGCTTATTGAACTTCTTTTTCGTCTTACCGTCTATTTCAAGTGCAGCTCCCTTTAACATCTTACTGAATTGGTCGTTCATTTGGTCTATGTCAAGATCCTCGAGAGCTGAGTATCTGTTTCGGATGGTAAGACTGAATTCCATCACCCTATTCTTAATGTTAATTAGATTAACAAGAGGCTTCTTTATTAACTTATTTTGTTCCCTTCTTAGCTGTAATTTAACTCGACTTATGACCAGCCTATTGTCGCTACCGACATTTACTTTAATGATAACGTTTACGTCTTGTACAATGTCGCGCCTGTTAGTGATTATGAAGTCAATTTCGTTTTTAATGCCGGATGGTGATTTCCATGTCCATTTCCTCCCGGGTCTTTTTTCGAAGACTGTATTCATAATTTTAAGTTCAGTTCAGTTCAGAGAGATCTGCGAAGACGTCGCTTAGCTCGGGCTACATGCACTTCTGCCAGCTTTAGCGAATTCTATTAGCCTTTGCCTTCTTTCATTTCTGGTGCCTATTCCATGTTTCCCAACTGAGGTTTCCCCATCTTCCCTTATTCCTATCATATTAAAATCCCCATAATCACTGTAAAATGGGTTTTTGTTCTATCGATAGCTGCTTGCACGTCTTCATAGAAGCTCTCTATCTCCTCATCACTATGGTTGCCGGTAGGAGCGTGTACTTGGATAATTTTTAGGCTATATCTGTCGTTTAGTTTCAGTATTACAGAAACTACTCTTTCGCTCACACTGTAGAATTTCCCTAACATTCTTTTCGAGTCGCTTGTGAACTAAGAAACCTACTCCTGATTCTTGTTTGATAGCATGGGATTTACTTCTCCAAGTGTCCTAGTGTCCATCCTTTAGTAATTTCTGCTCTTCGCCAAGTCTTCTAACTTCAGAAAGTCTTACAATATCCCATTTAATAAAAGAAAGTTCCTCAAGCAGTGTCAAAAAATCAGATTCTGATCTCAGAGTCCTTACATTGTATGTGCAAAGATTCATCATCGTAAGGCTCCGGAGCGATCCTGATCGCCGCCGTGACCAGGGAAACCGCTGCAGTATCCTCCCAAAAATACCATGGAAATGCTTGATTCAAGAAAGAAACACGAGAGCGTGAATAAGGTTAAGCCCACAAGGGATGACTCTTCGCTCGGCAGAGATTCTCACATGCCACAGGTGCGACTCGACCGCCATCCAGCTACTGATGGCATTAACATTATCAGCAAAATCACCATGAAGATAGCTACATGCTATGTAAGAATTTTATATCGAAGTGAAAAACTGGAGAATGTTAAACAAGAAATGATATGATTACAAATAAACATCATTGGTATATGTGAAACAAGGTGGATATATGCAGGTTTACTCTAGTGGTAGTAAACATGAAAAGGAAGTTGGTCTGATAGTAGATAAAATGATTTCCAAAAGCATTTTATTTGGCAGTTTCTGATAGAATCTTAGTAATGAAGGCCATCCATTCAGTATTTCAACAATACAGGTATAT
>BOPN01003384.1:132500-137500 GCA_017312705.2 Penaeus japonicus | reverse complement strand
AATTTAACTCGACTTATGACCAGCCTATTGTCGCTACCGACATTTACTTTAATGATAACGTTTACGTCTTGTACAATGTCGCGCCTGTTAGTGATTATGAAGTCAATTTCGTTTTTAATGCCGGATGGTGATTTCCATGTCCATTTCCTCCCGGGTCTTTTTTCGAAGACTGTATTCATAATTTTAAGTTCAGTTCAGTTCAGAGAGATCTGCGAAGACGTCGCTTAGCTCGGGCTACATGCACTTCTGCCAGCTTTAGCGAATTCTATTAGCCTTTGCCTTCTTTCATTTCTGGTGCCTATTCCATGTTTCCCAACTGAGGTTTCCCCATCTTCCCTTATTCCTATCATATTAAAATCCCCATAATCACTGTAAAATGGGTTTTTGTTCTATCGATAGCTGCTTGCACGTCTTCATAGAAGCTCTCTATCTCCTCATCACTATGGTTGCCGGTAGGAGCGTGTACTTGGATAATTTTTAGGCTATATCTGTCGTTTAGTTTCAGTATTACAGAAACTACTCTTTCGCTCACACTGTAGAATTTCCCTAACATTCTTTTCGAGTCGCTTGTGAACTAAGAAACCTACTCCTGATTCTTGTTTGATAGCATGGGATTTACTTCTCCAAGTGTCCTAGTGTCCATCCTTTAGTAATTTCTGCTCTTCGCCAAGTCTTCTAACTTCAGAAAGTCTTACAATATCCCATTTAATAAAAGAAAGTTCCTCAAGCAGTGTCAAAAAATCAGATTCTGATCTCAGAGTCCTTACATTGTATGTGCAAAGATTCATCATCGTAAGGCTCCGGAGCGATCCTGATCGCCGCCGTGACCAGGGAAACCGCTGCAGTATCCTCCCAAAAATACCATGGAAATGCTTGATTCAAGAAAGAAACACGAGAGCGTGAATAAGGTTAAGCCCACAAGGGATGACTCTTCGCTCGGCAGAGATTCTCACATGCCACAGGTGCGACTCGACCGCCATCCAGCTACTGATGGCATTAACATTATCAGCAAAATCACCATGAAGATAGCTACATGCTATGTAAGAATTTTATATCGAAGTGAAAAACTGGAGAATGTTAAACAAGAAATGATATGATTACAAATAAACATCATTGGTATATGTGAAACAAGGTGGATATATGCAGGTTTACTCTAGTGGTAGTAAACATGAAAAGGAAGTTGGTCTGATAGTAGATAAAATGATTTCCAAAAGCATTTTATTTGGCAGTTTCTGATAGAATCTTAGTAATGAAGGCCATCCATTCAGTATTTCAACAATACAGGTATATGCACCACCTTCAGAGAGTGACGAGGCGGAAATTGGCAAATTCTATGACATGCTACACAAGGCAAGAGAGCAATGTAAATCTCAGGAAGTAGTCATTGTCATGGGAAACCTAAATGCAAAAGTTGGAAACGGGAAATATGGTGATGTAATGGGAAGATATGGGTCAGGACTAAGAACTGAACGAGGTCAGAGGTGGCTCGAATGGTGTGAAGCAAATAACCAAGTCGTTACAAACACATGGTTCAAAGATCCTTCTAGACGAAGATGGACATGGAAAGGTCTTGGTGGACAATGTCGAAATTAATTTGATTACAACCCAGTCGCAAAAAGGTTTAGAAACGCAGTGAAATACTCATAAAAGCTACCCATCCTGTGTGATATTGTGATCAAACTAAATAAACTGAAAAAGGCGCTACGATCTCCCCAACTACCATATAACAGCTTACAGAAAGATAAGGACATTAGAAATCAACATAACATTGTTGTAAGAACAGATTTGAGGTGCTGAAATTGAAGTCAAGTTGGGATATCTTTAAAGAATCAATTATCACAGCAGCTAAAGGATGCATACATAGGAAAGAGATGCAAAACTAGAATAAATGGATGACTCAAGAAACTCTTGAACTCATGCAAAAACTTCAGAAGGTTGCCAATAAAGAAAGTATTAAATACGAAAATATCAATAAGGAAATAAAAACTAAATGTAAGCAGGCCAAAGGAACGGGTAAATAAGGAATGCGAAGATATTAAACACCTTGAAAGAACAAACACGGCTCCAAGATTTAGACATAGATGGGAAAGATATACGACTACATTTGTATTGGGAGCAAACAGCAGCCAGGAGGGTTGAGGATAGAAGCAGCAATCATAAAGAAATAAAGAGAGGAGTAAGCCAAGGATACGCATTGTCGCCTGACCCTTTTAATCTATATGGTGAAAAAATCTTAAGAGAGATAAGAGATTTTAAGGGTTTGGTGATAGGAGGTTACAATATGAGCAATGTAAGATATGCAGATGAAACAGTGTTGATAAGTGACTCAAAAGATCAGTTACAGGAGACTTTGAATAAGGTAGTAATATTGAGTGAAAAAGGGGTTATCCATCAATTGTGGAAAGACTGGATGCATGGTGGTAAGCAAAAAACATGATATATCAGATTACCAATTAACATTTGGAGAAATAACGATAAAGCAGGTTGAGAAATTCAATTACCATGTAAGTTTAATTACATAAGACGGAAGAAGTGACAATGAAAAAAAGAGATTGGAATATTAAGAACTATGTTCGGAGAAAATGAGATACTCAGAAACAGACATTGCCAATGAAAATATAATCAAAAGTATTAGATTGATATATATTTTCTACCCTCACCTACGACAGTGTCATGACAATATCAGACTATGGAAAAGGGATTATAATAAATTTAAATGTGGTTTATAGAAGAATCCCCGAATATCGTGGATAGATCATATGTTAAGTGAGGAAGTGCTTGCTAAGGCAAGCACAAAAAGAAAACTAGTTGAAACAATCAGAAAGAGACAGTTACAATTTCTAGGTCATGTTTTGAGAAAGGAAGAAGTGGAAGACGCTTCAGTCACAGGAAAAATTGAAGGAAAAATAATATAGGAAGGCAGAGACTCACATTCATCTCAAGTATCAGCCACTGGATGAAGATCAGTGAAACTGAAATAAGAACAACAAAGAATACGAGATTATGGAGATGCATGGCTGCCAACGTTCTGGAAGGACAAGGCACTTAAAGAGAGAGAGAGAGAGAGAGAGAGAGAGAGAGAGAGAGAGATGTGTGTGTGTGTGTGTGTGTGTGTGTGTTTTAGGTTGTGTGTGTGTGTGTGTTTTGTTTATATATATATATATATATATATACACACACACACACACACACACACACACATATATATATATATATATATATATATATATATATATATATATATATATATGTATATATAAATATATATATATATGTATATATATACATATATATATACATACATACATACATATATATATATATATATATATATATATATATATATATATATATACATATATATTTATATATATATATATTTATATATATATTTATATATATAAGTATATATATATAGATAGATAGATATAGATATAGATATAGATATAGATATAGATATCATGTGTGAGGTTGAAGTTACTGCATGGTGATTCTAGATCACGGGTGTGCATAGGAACAGAAAATTATACGTAATTTGTTGTGAAGTAAACTAACCAAAACGACACGCAGGACAAAATGAATCATGTTACGATATATGCAGTCTTATGGATAATGCTATCCACTTTTATATCGGGCGGCTCTACTCTTATTAAGTATTGTAACAAATATTACTTCTACGGACCTGGAACAGACAATAATATACAGACTGGGAAGCTACAAAAAGTCATAAAGTAGCGAAAGAAACAACCCAGTACAAGGACATGTTAGGACAAGCTCACGGAAGAGTAAGTAAATCAGATCGTAAGACAGGGTGGTGCATATGGCAACACTCTGGGAACGTGGGCAGCGAGGTGACTGTCTAGAGAGGAAAAAAAAAACGCTGTTCAAGCTGAAACTGAGCAGCTTGTTTGACGCGGTACCTGCGGAAGGAAAGGGGATCCGGGTTGCCATCAGGTGACCCGCGCACCACTGGCGGCAGAGAAGGGGCGGAGGGGCTCAAAGGCGTGAACAGGACTTCAGGAAATTTGCAAGTTGGCCTGTTCGATAGCTAACAAAGATGTCAACATTGCAGATAATGTGTTACAGTGTTTTATCTATTTTCTGATATGAGATACCGTCATTAATCCGGTCCTCGGTGCACTTTGGCAACTGTCTGCAATAACAACGAGAACATAATCTTTGTTCCGTTTTCCAAATGAATTGATGATAGACTAGATGCTAATGATGCTAATGATATTATCAATTATAATAACAATAATAATGATGATAATAATAATAACGATTATATCAACAATAGTAATAATGATGATAATAAGAATAATGATAATGATGATAATAACCATAATGATAATGATTATAATGATTCTAAAAACAATAATGATAATAATGGCAACTATATGAGTCATAGTGATAATAAAGATAATAAGTATGATGGTAATGATGGTGATCATTATCGTTACAACAATAGCAAAAATGATAATGATAATAATCATGACCACGATAATGATAATCATAATAACAATGATTGCAAAAAACAGTAATAATGGAAACACTAATGATAGTAATAACAATGATAACAATGAGATGATAATAGTAAGAATGATGATGATAATGATTGATTTTGATTTGATTTTGATATGTTTATTCATACTATATACATTTGCTGATAATAACAATAATAGTGTTGATACTAATAATAACAATAATGATAATGATGGCATAATGCTATTGATGATAATGATGGCAATAAGGATAATTGATAATCATAATGATGATGATAATACTAATAACGAAAATAGTGATGGTAAGAATAAGACAAGTGGTAATGATAATGACAATAAAAATTATCATAATAATGATGATAATGATAATAATAATAATGGTAATGATAATGATGATAATTATGGAATGATGATGGTAATGATAATGAATATATTGATATTATTATTAATTATAATGATAATGATGATAATAATAATAACAATATATAAGTGATGGCA
>BOPN01003384.1:105000-107500 GCA_017312705.2 Penaeus japonicus | reverse complement strand
ACTGTTTATGGGGTTAATGTTTAGGTGGCACATTTCTCTCTCGCTCACTCACAGATACACATATACACACATTAACACACACCCACACAGATACACACATACACACATTAACACACACCCACACAGATACACACATTCACGCACATGCATACAGATAGACATTCATGCGCACATATACAGATACACACATTCACATACATGTACACAGATACACACATTCACATACATGTACACAGATACACACATTCACATACATGCACACAGATACACACATGCATGCTTATGCACACAAATACACACATTCATGCACACAGATACACATATTCATACACACGCATACAGATACACACATTCTTGCACACGTACACAGATACACACATTCACGAACACAAATACACACATTTACTTACATGCAAACAGTCACACATTCATACACAATTACACAGATACACAGATTCACGCACACATACACATTCACGCACACGCACACAGATACACACATTCACGCACATGCACACAGACACACACATTCACGCACACGCACACAGATACACACATTCACACAAACGCACACAGATACACACATTCACACCACGCACACAGATACACACATTCACGGACATGCACACAGGTACACACATTCACACACGCACACAGATACACACATTCACGGACATGCACACAGGTACACACATTCACACACGCACACAAGTACACAAACTAACACACGCACACAGATACACACAGAAACATACACATGCACACAGATACACACAGAAACCTACACATGCACACAGATACACACAGAAACATACACATGCACACAGATATACACAGAAACATACACATGCACACAGATTTACTCATACTTACACACACATACATGCACACACACACACAGAGACATATATATATATATATATATATATATATATATATATATATATATATATATATATATATATATATATATATATATTATAATATTTTTACATATAATATACATTATATATATACACATACATATACATTATATATTTATATGTATGTATATGTATGTATGTATATATGTATATATATGCATATATATATGTATCTATATGCATGTATATATGTATATATATACATATGTATATATGTATATATGTATATATATATATATATATGTTTATATATATATATATATATATATATATATATATATATTATATATATATATATATATATATATATATATATATATATATATATATGCAAAATATACATATATATATATATATATGCATAATATACATATATATTATATATATATTTTTATATTTATATTTATATTTATATTTATATACACACATGCATACTTGCATACACATACAAATGTACACACACACACACACACACACACACACACACACACACACGCATGTATGTGATACACACAAACATATGCACACAGATAGTTACACATGCGCACAGAACACACTCACAGATAAACACACAGAATACTTACACACACACACACACACACACACACACACACATATACATATACATATACAGATAATCATATACATATATATACATATATACATACATATTTATATATATATATATACATATACATATACATATATATATATATTTATATACAAGTACACAAATACACAGATACCCACGCACACAAGTACACAGACATGCACGCACACAAGTACACAGACACGCACGCACACAAGTACACAGACACGCACGCACACAAGTACACAGACACGCACGCACGCAAGTACACAGACAGGCACGCACACAAGTACACAGACAGGCACGCACACAAGTACACAGACAGGCACGCACACAAGTACACAGACAGGCACGCACACAAGTACACAGACAGGCACGCACACAAGTACACAGACAGGCACGCATGCACGCAAGTACACAGACACGCACGCACGCAAGTACACAGACAGGCACGCAGGCAAGTACACAGACAGGCACGCAGGCAAGTACACAGACAGGCACGCACGCAAGTACACAGACACGCACGCACGCAAGTACACAGACACGCACGCACGCAAGTACACAGACACGCACGCACGCAAGTACACAGACAGGCACGCACGCATACATGCACACAGATACGCATGCATGCAAGTACACAGACATGCATGCATGTACACATACAGGCACACACACAGAGTACACACCCACAGTACACATACACAAACAGTACACATACACAAACAGTACACATACACAAACAGTACACATACACACACAGTACACATACACACACAAACACAGATACACACATACAAACACACACACAACCACACACACATCCACACACACAACCACACACACACATACACACACACAATCACACACACATACACACACACACAACCACACACGCACACATAGAGTACACTCACACATACACACCCACACACAGAGTACACACCCACACACAGAGTACACACCCACACACAGAGTACACACCCACACA
>BOPN01003384.1:97500-100000 GCA_017312705.2 Penaeus japonicus | reverse complement strand
CCTGGAAACATCTTGACCTCGTGTCATGGGGACTATTTCAGCTGCACGTTGGTGCAGCAATTCCTCTATGTGCGGCGCTAGACAACTGCGTATAACTTCCTTTGAGCCTAATCACCAAAACTTGAGTGACCTTCCAGGTAATCACGTTTATATACAGTTGCTAATTCTATCGGCCTTAACACAACCGAAAACAGCGGTCTTTTCCGCCGGTAACTCAACCACCAACACCTTTCTTGATGGCTGCTCCTACGATCACCGCCACAGTTACCGATTCTTAACATATACCGCCAGATTCCTCCACACTCCTTAACACATTCCTCGCAGACCTACACTATAGCAATCACCAAAACAACTAATGTAGCTTCCTATTACGCCAGTGCACCGCATGCCATGGCCAATGCTGAAGGTGTTTTGCCTATTCATATCGGTGTGTAAAATTCTGTGTTCGAGACGCATTGCATTAGATAAGTCAGTGAATGGAGCTTTTGTGTTTAGGATACTAATCCGAAGAAGATTTTTTGGGGTTGCCATACTCTGGGTGACGTATTTGTTATCGAGAGTCTCGTCATAGACAACGCGCATGTGCCATGTTTACTTTATTGGACGCGTACTCCAATCCCCCAAGGGAAGCTGCTGAGATATGGCAACGTCGCTTATTGACAACCCCGAAGTAGTGAAGTCAGTTGTGGTATTTAAAAGTATTTTTAGGAGTTGTGTTTTGATATGAATTATTATTATGTCTATTAAAACTGTGAGTGTTATGAAAAATTATGAACATGAATGTTGGCGGAATTTCATGTTCATACAATACTAGTGGAGACTGTATAAGCCCCGTTAGAGTATTATGAAGGTGGATTGTGAGCAGCCTCGGGCTAAGGCAGCCAGGCAACCAGGCGACCCACTAGCCAGCCAACCGCCAGCAAGCGGTCCCTGCCGCCACTGCCGCTGTACACCCACCTCCTTGCGGTGATAGCCCATGAAGTTAACCATACTGGAAGGTACTAAACTTATGGATTGCAAAAATAGATAGCAAATGAAGAGGCATATTGACCTATCATTTAACGGTAATATATGAACAAATAAACAAGGTTGAGGTTTATGTTGTCATTCATTATTCATTTCAATTGAAAATTCGTATCTATCCATATGAAGTTTGTTACTCGACATTGAAACCTTATGTACTATTAGAATAGCGTAAGAGAAGACAAACGCGCGCGTGTTAGTGTGTGTGTGTGTGTGTGTGTGTGTGTGTAAGTAAGTGTAAGTTAAATTGTCATATACATAGATTTTATATTTTATACACAAAAAACGCTTGGAGAGTTCAGAGACGAACCCACTAGTAAGGGCAGACATGGAAAATGGATGATAACTGGATTACGGAGGACTAAGTTGAATGAAGCAAAAAGTATAAATAGGAGTTCTGATGGGAGAAAAAAAAGTGTAGCGGGTCCCATCAGTGGTACGGACGGACCGGGAGACAACCAGGTTGAGAGCCAGTAGGCATACACGCCGACTACAAAGCTGACCTTTTTTTTTTTTTTTACATTGGTCCAGAATCGGAAAATATCAAGTATGGCGATGATTCTCGATGAATTGCCGATTTTTAAAGGGAGCTTGAATGCCCATTATGGTGTAATAATTGTCGGTAGGTACTTTATATGCACCGCAACTAGTGGGTTAGGTGTTGATGGCAACTCTCCCTGGTCGTCACACACAAACGCACTCGGTCTGGAGTGAGCAGAACCAGGGGCCCGGTGCTTTGTTGCTTCGTCGAACTTACAGCTGCGCGCTAGCAACCCTGTACCAAATTTTACGATGCGGCTCCGGGTTAGTTTACCATGTCTTCTCGCTTATCCACGGTTACTTAACTAGTGTACAGGGAAAGTGTATGCGATAATGGGTTTTGTTTACATTAAAACGTATCTAGACTTTAAAAGTTTATTGATCTTTTCCGCCTTCGGCGTCTGCTGAGGGTAAAGAGAGAGAGTGCGAGGTAGAAAGAGGCAGGCAGACAGGCAAGGAGGGAGAGAGAGAGAGAGAGAGAGAGAGAGAGAGAGAGAGAGAGAGAGAGAGAGAGAGAGAGAGAGAGAGAGAGAGAGAGAGAGAGAGAGAGAGGGGGGGGGGGGGGGGGGGGGGGAGGGGGCGAGAGGAGACGAGAGCAGAGAAAGAGCACAGAGAGAGGGAGGGATACCTCTCCAGTAACCATTTATTTAGTATTGGGCAGATATAGGGAAACGTGCTATCCTTAGTTCAGAAAAGAATACTGCATTTACAGAGCTTGTCGAATGTTCATTCACAAGGCAGCTTGGAAAGGTATGTATGAGGCACAAAGGAGTCGAGAGGAGACGACTGCATAGAGATGGCGCGAGAAAGACATTCACAGAAGAAGAAGCGGGGAAGGAGGGGTAGCGCTTCAGTAATCACTGCGTAGCGTTATACATGTACAGAAGAACTTGTGCCGTTTAAAGCAGAACAGAACATATGCATTTCCAGTGCATGC
>BOPN01003384.1:32500-35000 GCA_017312705.2 Penaeus japonicus | reverse complement strand
TTTAGAAGAAGAAGAAGAAAAAAAAAAAAAAAAAATATATATATATATATATATTATAAACAAAGACATCCAAGTGCACACATATAATGTAACATTAAAAAAAGAGCCATGGAAGGTAGGAAGAAGGATCACAGTAGTTGGAACATTTGATTCAGAGGTCAGGTTATACTTTTTCAGTCTTGGCCTCTGAGAGAGAAAAAGAGAGAGTGAGAGTGTGTGTGTGTGTGTTTGTTTTTGTTTTTGTTTTTCTCCATTGTTTTAACACTTGATTTTGGATTAAATAGTGTGAAGATATTTTTACGTAACTAGTAAAATATGTGACATTTCAGAATTTGTAGAGAGAGATTTTTTGTATATTATACTGAAGACGGAGTAGGAAGTAAACTAAATGATAAGATGGAGTAGGCCCATTGAAATTTAAGAAGAATTATTTTTCAATGATTAAAAAATTAACTAAAAGTTAATTTTCTAGTTATTGGTGTATTTAAATCATGATATTAAAATTATAAATTGTCAAGTTTTAATGAGGGGGATATGTTATTGAAATATAGAGTAATAACTTTTCTTTCCATAGTTAAATAGTTCATAATTTGAATCAACTCTTAACCCTGATAACAAAAGGAAAAATGCATTTGATATATTATTTCCCTTCTTATGATACAGAAGGGTAGTAGTGAAAAGGCCAAAGAAGCAGAGGCTCAATCAGATGAAGAAGAGGAGAGGACCATGTTTTTGCAGAGAGTCCTCTTGGACTGGCTTGCTGTTAACTCAGGAAGTGAGACCGCGCTCCTGCATGCTCGTCACTTCTACATTGGGCAGTGGTACAGGGAAGCCTACACAGAGATTATGCGTCAAAAGCAAGGACCATTACCACAGTCAAATACTCGAAAAGGAGCCAGCCACAACAAAAAGAAGAGAAAGAGAAAAGGTGAGACTGCACTTCAGTTTCTAGTAATAGTTGACAAACATTTGTCTTCAATTGTCTTAAGATTTTAGGCATGAAGATATTAACCCCTTCAACACGAGGACGCGTATACTGCATCCTCGCAGCGCTCGCGTCAAACCCAAGGACGCACATACTGCGTCATGGCTGAGTTCTGGTGGAATTGAGTTTTCTTTCTTCCGGATACTGTACGAGATCTTTCAGAATAGAGGTCGGATATGATACGATGGATTACTTGACTTTCATTATTATTACACAAGAGTGGGATTCACTTATACCAGGGGAGGCATTGATGGGCCCTGCCAGCAATCATTTTATTATTCATTTATGGAATATGATGTAAAAATATAAAACTTATTATGATTAGTTTACCATACTATTTCAATCGTTTTCTTTTGTCATCTGAGTGAGGCCTCTCACCAAGGTCATTCTTTCCATCTTCCTCCTAACCTATGTAAATAACTTGTCACATGCATATGGGGGAAAAGTTTAACTATTCATATTTTGATATATAACACATGATGATTATGTTTAGGTTTTGGCTTTAAACTTGTAGGGGTTTTGGCTTAAAACTTGTCATATTCAGTAGCGACATTTAAAATTTGGCGCGCGCCGGCAGCTCGGATACGGCGTGAGGAGCGTTTTCTACTGCCCGTAGTGAAGGGGTTAATGACTTTTTGCTATCTAGAAATTGGAATATATGTGTGTGTGTGTGTGTGTGTAGCAATTCCTTATTTTGATAACTTGTTGCATTTTAGACATGTTAATCCATATTTTTTTTTGTTTATTTATTATTTATTTTTATTTTTTTTTTTGGTATTTATTTTATGTGACTTTTCAAAATATCAACTCTAGGTGATGAAAGTGAAGAAGAGAGCACAGGAGAATCTGAAGATGACGATGATGATGATGAAGTTAAAAAGGGCCAGGTTGATGAAGCTCTTGCTGCTGAGGTCACGCAGTTAGCAGAGAGGCGGAAACTCTTCCTGCTCACCAAGGTAATACCATTCCATTTTATTTTATATTTCCAAAAAATGCTCTGCTGGGAGGCCTGATTTGCCATTCCTTTTGCTATATAATGCTGCCAGATGAGGACACTATTCATGATTAAATGCTGATCTTGCTTTCATGTTTTTTTGTTGTTGTTTTTTTAACCCATTCACGATGGGGGCATTCCAGCCTTGCATGTCACAATGCCGGGGCTCTCGAACGCATAGGCCTAAATCAGTTAAATAAACGACGCCATATCGCGTCCCCAGCGAACAGGCCTAATATGCGCGGTACAGTGTTGTACCACCCGTCACGAGAGGGTTAATATAAACATTAACTTAATTATTTACAAAAATATCAACAATAATATAATTATACTGCCCAAACATCTTGTTTGTATGTAAACATGTATAAGGCCCAAAAGGGCATTATACATGCTTAGGCCACCTATCCAGTTGCCTGAGCAAATGTGCCTGTTGATACAAAAAGTGTGTTTGTCATTGGGGTCACTTGTCTAGGTTGCTGAAGAGGCTTCACCAATCTAGCACTGGCAGGTTTGCTCCATTA
>BOPN01003384.1:17500-22500 GCA_017312705.2 Penaeus japonicus | reverse complement strand
CTTAGCAGAGCAGTGATAGTGAATTTTTACGGACAATTCCCGCGGGCGCTCGGCAGCAACGGAATTCAAGTCCCAAATCAGGTTACTGAGGTTATATGTATGTTAGAAGATGGTAGAATACAGTAACGCATTTTAATATCTTCTCACATATATATAACCTTGGTAACCTGATTTGGGACTTGAATTTGTGATTCCGTTGCTGCTGAGCGCCCGCGGGAATTGTCCGTATAAATTTGCTATCACTGCTCTGCTAAAAGCACATAGGTAAGTTCCATGACGTCTCATAAGGCATCTGGTTGGACAAGTCTTTTAGCGGGTTGAGTAAGCGATCAGTCTCACCACTGTATCTATCAATCTTACAGCGCAGGTTCGAGTCCCAGTCAGGGAGGTAAAATTTGTACATATATATTAAAATACGTTACTGCATTCTACCATCTTCTCATATCATTTGTACTTTTTCTTTTGTGGCCAGTTCCTATAAATTTACTTGTTTTGTTGTTTTTTCTGGCATTACTTAATAATGAACTAATTTTTATGTTAAAAAAAAGTATAATTTATGAAGATACAAGAAGCTGTTCTTTTGCTTGTAGTCTTTCTCTGAAATATTTGTTTTTCAATTTCAGGGGCAAAACAGAAAACTCGTGAAAATTTGAAAGAAATGTGTGATGTTCAGTCTGGTATGGCATCAGCAATCATCCAAATGTATTTAAAAGAGGTATGTTGTGCATTTAGATTTGATTTTGATTTACAGCAAGCCATTCAGGAAATGGAAATGATGAATAGTAGTGTCATTTTCATGACTAGTTGTTTATAAACAAAAATAAAATAATTGGTCTTTGTTCATATTTCCAGGTTCTAGAGTGTGTTGTATCTGGCAGTGTGGTTGTCCGCCACTCAGCACTGCGTGTGATCCAGTTGGTGTTAGCACAAGGTCTTGTCCACCCCGTCCAGATTGTACCTTACTTGGTCTGCATGTCTACAGACACAGAGGAAATCATAGCACACTCAGCAGACAAGCAGCTGCAGGACATAGAAAAGAAATACCCAGGCTTTATTGGGATGAAAGCTATGCAAGGTTTCCGGCTGTCTTACAGGTTGCAGTCATTGATTCAACCAACAATGCCTACACGTGGATTTCGGACCAAGGAAGGGGAAATCCCTGGGGCTCTTAATGGTTTCTTATATTCTATTATGCGCACTACCAAGCAACACAGAAGAGCAGTGGCCTTTTCCTTATTGAAACAGTTTGAAGAGCAGGCAGTAAGTTGAACACTTAATGTTATGTGTTCTTAGAAACTATAACTGGCATTTCTGTTTTTAGACATAACTGGCTGAGTATATTCTATTTATCATATGTAATTTTACATTATGTTTGTTTGTAAACTTCTTTTTATTTTCAAAGGAGCAGAAATAAATTATGACCATATTTGATAGCATTGTACTTATTAGGGTATCATAACTTTAATTCATGATAAAGATTCATGACAATGAAGAAAAGATAACACATTTAAGTCCTGTACAGTATTCTTGGCAGTGTAGTTTGTAAATATATATATATATATATATATATATATATATATATATATATATATATATATATATATATATATATATATATGTATATAGATGATATAGATATATATAAATATATATATATATAGATATATAAATATATATATATATAGATATATAAATATATAAATATATATATATATATATATATATATATATATATATATATATATATATATATATATATATATAAATTAAAGCAGACTTTATTTTCATTAATATACTTATTTTCTACCTTACAGCGGACGAGTTTAACTGAACTGTTGTTTATAGCAGACAATCTAGCATACTTTCCCTATCAGGTGCTAGATGAACCATTATTCATTATACACCATATAGATATAATGATCTCTGTCACGGGTACTAATCTGCTCCAGAGCTTCAGAGAGGTTAGTGTTTCTATTCCTGCATCATTGCTTGGTTTTGTCTTGATCTAAAATTACATTCCTAATTTAACAAGATGATTGATGACTAATTCTTCATCTTTTGTCATTTGCAGGCACTTATCCCTCCTCCAAATGCAGAGATGAAAATTAACCCAGAAACTAGACAGCCAGAGTATGTAGATGACTTGGATGACGAAGAGGACGTTGAAGTGTATTTATCCCGCCTCCCACCTTGCCTCACTCCACTTGTGGAATGTATCAATGCCTCTCAGGGATGCCTCCTGTTGCTCATGTTGAAGGAGCATTTGAAGGAGATCTATGGCATTACAGATGGGTAAATAATCATTAATTTCATAAGTATCAGCTTTGATACAACAGTAGTGCTCAAGTTTCACATTGCTTGAGTATCAGTAATGTTTAGGATTGGAATAGGAAGAATTGTGGCAAATTGGCTTGAAAAGAAGTCCATGTTTCAGCAGATAGTCCTTCCAGGCTTAAACAACTTGCAAATATCGACTGTCTGCCGTGTATAGTATCGTTGTATTGATTTTTGTTTTCTTAATTACAGAAAACATGATAAAGAATGTAGTTATAATTTTTACTAGTACCCTGTGTAACAGAAGATATGACCTAATTTCATCTTTCATTATAGGAAAATTTCACAGTATTCACCCTCTGACACATCGAAGCAGTATGAAAAAGGGGCTGCCAGAAAAAGCACAGCCAAGTTTAACCCCAAAGCTATTCTAAAGCGACTAAAAGAAGAACCTGTAAAAGATGTTGAGATGGTAGATGATACTCGGCACAAGGTTGACCTCATCACACAATACCTTGATGTAAGTATTTTTAATTGTTAAAGCAACCTTATGGTGATCTCCATACAATTATAATGTTAACCCATTCACGACAGGACTTATTTTCGCTAACTCCCGCATATGCTGTGAAGATATACAAGCGCACGACGATTCATGCCGAGGTGTTTTCTCGCTTCGCGGAGCCGCGCTGATCCTCTCAGAGCGTTTTTCACCCACCTTATTCTTATGGTTTTCATGAATGTATCTACAATGTAAAGGCACATAAAAATAGTGCCGTGTTCAGAGGAGTTTTTAGTCATTTATTGAAATTTTTCTATATTATTAACTTCTATGTGAAAATACCAAAGGAAAGTAGAAGCAATCTCTTTTTTTTAACTTTTTTTTTTTTTTTTTTCTTTCTTTTTCTTCCTCCAAAAGAACAGTTTGAAAAATCATACACGTACATATGAGTATGTACACGGACCTTGTGACGTGATATGACATGATATCACGGGTAATCAACAAATTAGAAGTAGTATTACATTAGTAATTTTTTTTACTTTGATTTATTTTTGGGCCAAACACATTTGATTTTACAATAGTTTTTCGACTCAGATCTTTTTATTCAACTGATCAAGAAGCAGAAATTACCATCATGTAATCAATATCACGTAGTTTTCTTTGACGTCATTTTGACACCTAAACTAAAGTAATAGCAAAATAACATAAGAAATTATGTAAAATTATTATATTTAAGAATAATCTATTGATCTATTGCTGACATTTCAGCACGTCACAATTGGAACTAGGCGAGAAAATGCACATCACTGGACATCACCTGGGTCAGGGGATAATTTTTTACCTCGTGATAGGACGTCAACCAGCGCGAATGGGTTAATATTAGACTGAGATAAACCATAAATTTTTTCAATCAGTGTATAAAAGATTAAGATTTCATTGCTTAACCCAATGACGATGTCACACAAGTGTGACACACCGTCATACCTGATGACGGGGCGACACACCAGTGTGACGTCCTCGAGGCGATATTTCCGGCATAGGGGGTTGCCAGTTCTTGCTGGGCCCGTTGGGATTGGGTTAAGAATAAGAAAACCTGGTTGAAATATTAATCCCTTCACTACGGGCAGTAGAAAACGCTCCTCGCGCCATATCCGAGCTGCCGGCGCACGCCAAATTTTAAACCTCTACAAGTTTTAAGCCAAAACCTCTACAAGTTTATAGCCAAAACCTCAACATAATCATCATGTGTTATATATCAAAATATGCATAGTTAACCTCTTCCCCCATATGCATGTGACAAGTTATTTACATGGGTTGGGAGGAAGATGGAAAGAGTGACCTTGGTGAGAGGCCTCACTCAGATGACAAAAGAAAACGATTGAAATAGTATGGTGAACTAATCATAATCAGTTTTATATTTTTACATAATGTTCCATAAATAAAAAATAAAATGATTGCTAGCAGGGCGCATCGGTGCCTCCCCTGGTATAAGCGAATCCCACTCTTATGTAATAAATTATTAATAATGAAAGTCAAGTAATATATCGTATCATATCCGACCTCTATTCTGAAAGATCTCGTACAGTATCTGGAAGAAAGAAAACTCAATTCCACCAGAACTCAGCCATGACGCAGTATGCGCGCCCTCGGATCTGACGCGAGCGCTGCGAGGACACAGTATACGCGTCCTCGTGTTGAAGGGGTTAATGGCTTTTATACTTAAAAGTCTACCAACTTCCTATATATATATATATAGAGAGAGAGAGAGAGAGAGAGAGAGAGAGAGAGAGAGAGAGAGACATGACTGGAAAAGAGTGAGAGAGGCCTACGTCCTGCAGTGGAATGATACAGGCTGGTATATATACATATATTTATATTTATATTTATACTTATATATACATATATACATATATACATATATACATATATACATATATACATATATACATATACACACAGAAACACACACACACACACACACACACACACACACACACACACACACACACACACACACACACACACACACACACACACACACACACACACACACACACACACACACACACACACACACACACACACACACATATACACACATACACATACACACACACACACACACACACACACACACACACATACACATACACATACACATACACACATATATATATATATATATATATATATATATATATATATATATATATATATATATATATAT
>BOPN01003384.1:0-5000 GCA_017312705.2 Penaeus japonicus | reverse complement strand
GCGTGAATAAACTGGATAAGGATATAAATCAGGAAATGAAGATATTTTTATTCCAAGCAATACAGTAGTTAAGGAAATTTTGTTGTGCATCCAATTTTTGCACAAAATAAAATATGAATTGTGGGGCCTTTGGATATTGGCAATTTGTGGACACAGAAAGTGAAAGAATTTTATAAAGCCATAATTGAAAGGAGGCATTTGGACCAAATAATAGTAGAGGAGCTTGAAGAGGCTCTTGTGCATCAGGAAAATTTTTTATCTTCATTTTTCCAATGAACAACAGAGTGACAGTTGACAAGAAATACAACTTCAGTGTGGTGAGGGAAGTTCCCAGCAAATGGTAATGAATCAGTGAGAATGTATTTATTATTTATTGTACAGTAATAACTTGACACTGGTAGTTTCTTTACTATTTATTGGAGAAGTAAATTCCCCCATTCATGAACAGTTATATGAGAATGCTCTGGTTGTGAGGGTTTGGGGCATGTTGAAGTGTACACCAACTGATGGATGACATACAAAGGAGGCTGTATTATTTCTTTTAACATACATATATCTGTAATGAATGTTTTTTTGAAGAAAGACTGAGTTGTATGATCCTTTTTTCCCCTTTCTTTCTTTCACTCTTACTATTTCTCATTCATTTTCCTATGCATTTTTAATTTTTGTCTTTTACTTTCTTCATTCTGCCTTCTTTTTCTTGTGCAATTTTATATACAGCTCGCTGAAGGACCAGATGACCTTGACCTGTAGGTAATGTTTAATTGGAATCCTTCTGTTGTCTTGTTTGTGCACAAATGTTCAATATTTGAACTGCTGGACTTATGCAATGTTTTATACCAATGACCAAATCTAGTAGATTCAAAGAAGATTATTTGCCTGTGTGATATCAACTCCTCTTATACACATTTTCCTGCCAAATACTTGCGTGAATACAGCAATGAAAGACTGCCATACAAAAGCACATTTTGTGAAATAAGTCCAAAAAAGGAGTCAAATTGTCATTTTGTGAATATAGTGTGACCACTAACTGCATAAGTATGTGTTCCATAATATTTGTCTATTTTTACCTGAACGTAGTGATGTCACTTATTGGAGTTTAGCATAGAGAGCATAGGATGAACTCTAGTAATGGTCTGTATATCTGCATCCTGCAAGTGAACTCATTTTTTATTGGATAAATGCCGTACATAATTGTATGTATACTTGTGAATAGCAAAGTCTCCCCTATGCGGTTTCTGCAAAGACAAGAAGTTTTCCCTCATTACTTATTTTTTATAGATAACTGGCAAAGTCTGAGCTGTTTTCATTTTTATACCATGCTGGATATGAAAAAATTTTGATTGCCTTTTATGACATTCTTCTACAGATTAAGCAGCACAGACTTATGCCCATGTTTTTGTAGTAGTTACCTTATTGTCCATTCTTTATTCATGAACCAAACTGGCATGATTATATCTCATCACACTGGGTGGAGGGGTAGAGATGGCACCCTCACAACCACAACCTGCAGTTTGACAATATCTTGACATAATTACATGTAAACATACACATTTTATTATAGCAGCCCACTGATCTGCCTCACCACACACAACGGCCTTGATGGGTAGGCAGAACACATATCAAACTTGTCATGTGTAGTGGAGTGAGGCCTCATCTCCCCACCACTCTTCATCATCTCTGAACCACCACATGTCAGTCACAGAGAGGAGCTCCATTAGAGACATTAAATGATCAGCAAAGGAATGGAAGTGTCTTATTATCCTAAATGGTGTTAAGGAATCACTTCCCCAATTGTGTGTGATTTAATGCAATTATGCATCAAATTATGTTAGATATTAACCCAATGATGATGGTGTGTCACACCCGTGTGACACGGCTAAATGCCCAATGATGGGGCGAGACACCGTGTGACGTTCTCGATGCAATATTGCATAGGCCCGGCATAGGGGGTTTCCACTTATCGCTGGGCCCATCGGGACTGGATTAATGACATACTCATGATACCTACATTTGCATGTGTGTGTGAATTTGCAAGGGAAAAAGGAAAAGGGGAAGAAGGGAAAATCAATATCTTTAAAAGAAATCCTTTTAATATTAATCCATTGCGTATGGCTGTCATGACGCAGGAGCTTTGGCCTGACGATGGGGGTCATGACGTACATGACGTTTGGCAATATTGGATCACTGCTATTTTATTGTGCTATGAGTAAGAAGGGAGTGATGATAGCAATTGCAGACATAATTACAGTAATATTAACCCATTCGTACTGGATGACATGCTGACACGTTTCTTGTTTTTTGCGTCAGACGCTGGCGACAAGATATTTGGTCTAGGCCGGCACCTGGGGTGAGTGAGCGGACAGCCCAGGCTCACAGCTAGTGCACCCGAGAATCCCAAGGTGTTAGGCCTATGCATTCAAAAACCCCGGCATTGTGACCATTCAGAGCCAGAATTGGCTTGAATGGGTTAAGCAAACTTAACCCTCTCTGGACGGGTGGTACAGTACTGTACCGCTCATTCAAAAGCCCAGTGGCCGGGCAGCACAGTATTGTGCCAGCCATTTAATTGATTTAGGCCTAAGCGCTCAAAAGCCCCGGCATTGTGACATTCAAGGCTGGAATGCCCCCGTCGTGAGTGGGTTAACATCCAAAACCTAGATGGCACCGCTTCTAGCACCAGCAGGAGAGAGAGCCTTGAATAGCACCCATCCAGTCTCTAGCAAGCACTATCTTTAGAGAGCGATGACACACATCAAGCTGATGAAGGATGTGCAGGCAGAACGAGAAGAGGAAGATTACTCAAATGTGCTCCTCTACCAATATGGATGCCTTTTGCTGTGGCTCTCAGTCAGAAGCACAGGTTTCCTTCCTCTTCCCTACCTCTTCATGTTATCTTCATTGTAGAAGGTTATATGTTTCTTATTTGTTCATAACAGCACAAAAATATGAAAAAATAAGGTTGCCTTAAATCCTCCAATAAAACAGCAATACTTCTATCACACTGAATATAAAGAAAATAAGGAGCTATATGGATCATATACTACAATTTTGGTCAACTGCAGCATTGATAGAGCCTATCAATATGGCAGATATAATTCAATACAATAAAACTCAAAAATGGCTCTAGTGAAAGAGTGGGAAGATTAAAATTATGTTTCAAGCTGCCTTGCTCTGAAATTTATCTTGAAGACTGGACGAGAATCTATCCCCCGTCCACAATGGGTTAATTTATCTTGAAATGACTAAAGCTTAGAAGTATATTACCTAATAGGTATTTCAGAATGTCATTGATGAAATGAATCACTTTTGAATAGAATATTTAATCTTAATAAGAAAATGATATATGTCTTGACTAAGAATTTTTACATCACAGAAAAGAAATCCTCAAATTAAGAAACCACTACACAGGAGTTGTAGAGAATCTAATGACAAGCAATCCAAAAAGAATTAAGTAAATAGCTTGAAAACTATTGGTATACTAACTTTATAGTGATAAAGTAACATAGAGAAAAATAACAATTTGCGTTTAATGTATGATCCTTCTCATTTTCCTTCTATAGGGAGTGTCCAGAGAGATTCTTTGCTGTTAGATATTTTTACATTGGTACTGGACTCATCCCAAAGTCATTCTGCTAAACATCTTGCTAAACATCAAAACCAAGGCTGAAATTGCATACATGTGTTACAGCTGTGAAATCGTTCTTTATTTTAATGCATTCCAGAGCTTGAGGCATATCTAAATATTTAAGATCACATAGCTACATTCACGTTGTATGCCAATTGACATAACAATTTGGTGTTGTACTCTGTCAGACACTACTAAGGTATACATATTTTTTACCAATTCCCTTCATCAGTAATTGAACATGCTCATTTACCTGCTTTCGGCCTTTCTTCGCCTTCAACTACAAGAGTTCTTTTTGACAAACTACAAGATTCACCCCTTGTGCAAATGTGAAGCAACATCAGGTTCCTGTAGGTTTTCAATTATTTTCCTCCTCACCTCTTCTGATGCCTGTGAGACCTTTGCATATTTGTACAATGCTATATAACTTTATGGTCTGAACATTATATTCCAGATTACAGTATCTAAATAATTAATGCCATAAACCCTCTCTCGACGGGTGGTACACCATTGGTACCGCGCATTCAAGGGCCCATTCGCAGGGTGCCGGCATGCCGTGTCGATCATTTAATTGATTTAAGCCTATGCGTTCGAGAGCCTCGGCATTGCAATTTGCAAGGATGGAATACCACCGGCATGAATGGGTAAAATAACAATGACATTACCAACAGTTATCTCTAGCTATTGTATCAAGATGCCTGGTTGGGAGAGATGCCAAAAGTTGCCTGATAGTCATTTGCATATGTACTGCTGAAGCATGGTTACAAAAAAAAAAAAAAAGTGGAATGCTTTAATATTTGGCGTGTCATTTTAGCACAGGCCATGGTAAACTTCTTGGATTATTCCAGTTTTACTCTATACATAAGTGAGAGTGATCAACACTGTAGGATCAGTCATTCTAGTATTAGTTGGACAACAGCACTATAGTGGTGGCAACAGTCAAACCACACTGTAGGAATGACATGACTCCTAGCCACTTCAAGTTTGGAAAACATTCAGAATAGACTGAAACATTGGGAAAATGTTGCCATAACCTCCTATTAACCCACTGCGTACGGTGGCAGATTTGCTTGCCCAGTCTTCAGGTTGGGTTTTATTTCAGAGCTTCCTGCTTGACTTTTCCCACTCTCTTTCAGTCACTCATTGTAAACCTATAACCATTTTTGTGTTTTAATTTGTGTGTTTTATTGTATGTGTCATATCACAGGCCCTATCAATGCTTCAGTTGACTAAAATTGTAGTATGGGGTCCATATCACCTCAATATTTTCTTAACCCATCCACGACGGGGGTATTCTAGCCTTGAATGTCACAATGCCGGGGCGTTCGAATTATTAGGCCTAAATCAATTGAATGGCTGGCACAATACTGTG
>BOPN01003383.1:155551-158051 GCA_017312705.2 Penaeus japonicus | reverse complement strand
TACAGAATCCCGAACAGCATTGGTAGTAGGTGCTGTTCTGCTGTGCTAGCGTCTGATTGGTCACGCTGCGGGGAAGAAAGTTTGGTGTTAGAATGGCGTTGCAGGAAGAAAAAAAGGAATAAAAAAGGAGGTATTGTAGGTCGGAAGGAAGGAGGAGAGGAAGGGGGGGGGGAGAGAGGAAGGGGGTGAAAGGATAGTGTTGTTGGGAAGGAAACGAAGGAGGAAAAAGACGGAAGAAGAAGAGGAAAACGAAGTGTGGAGAAGGAAGGCTTCCGGAAGTTTCCAGGAGGGACGAGAAAGCTAAAACGCTTTCTCTCTATCTCACTTCCCCCCTTTTTTTCTTTCTTTCTTTCCTTCATTTTTCGTAATCGACCTCATCTCCTAAACAACACTAAAAGTAACTCCAATCTAAGCAATGCCAAGGCGCCATACGTCCCTAAACAACACTTTCCTCTTTACCCATTCCTCACCCCCCTCCCCATTAGCTTCCCTCCAACGCCCCTTTCTCTTCACCTCTCCCTTCCCCTCACTCCCTTCCCCCTCCCTCCTCCCCCCACCCTATGCCTACCCCCCATGCTCCATAAACCACACCCCCCTCACAAAGAGCTTTGCCTGAGTTGCTCGGCCTGAACATTCCGTGTGAAATATTGGCGTTGGTACACTTTGGGCCATTGCCATTGTTATGATTAAGAGTGATGGAAGTACAGGAGAACGAGAGGGAGGCTGGGCTGAGAGAGGGAAAGGGAGATGGGAGAAGCAAGAGGATGCCAGAAAGGAAGACGGAGATGGGTTGGCGGAATAGACATACTACATATATATATATATATATATATATATATATATATATATATATATATATATATATATATATATATATATATATATATATGTATATATATATATTTATATATATATAATAATATATATGATTAAACGTGATATATAGATAACACACACACACACACACACACACACACACATATATATATATATATATATATATATATATATATATATATATATATATGTGTGTATATATACATATATATATATATATATATATATATATATATATATATATGTATATATATATATATATATATATATATATATAATATATATATATATATACACACATACCGTTAAACAGATAGCCAGATAGAAAAACAGAAACAGACAGTAGACAGATAAAGCAAGCCAGACAAAGATGTATGATAAACAGAGCGACAGGAGTTTCAGAAGAGTGAGGAAAAGTTACAAAAACTCTCGTAATAAAAGCTGCCAACGATCTCCGAGGAAAGTTAGTCAATTAGAAGCCCCGTGTGCGTCTCGTGTCTTCAGTTCGTTGGCGGCGGAACCTCTCCCCTTCCGTTCCACTTTCGCGCCCGTGCGAGGAAGGGAAATTCTGTTAGCCGGTGCGGGATAACTTCGTTGTCTTGTTACCCTCTTGAGTCAAAAAACACGCCGGACCTTCCAAATGGTCATTAGACGAAGCACTCTCTCTTTTTTTTTTTTTTTTTTTCACCCCTCCCTCCCTTCCCTCCTCCTCTTCAAAAAAATAAGGAGGAAAAAGCAACGGTCTTTGAGGAATAAGAAAGGGCTACTACCTCTTTGATGTCAGATATTTTGAGAGTAGAAATGTAGGCTTACATTGCCGGTTTCACGTTCCTATTTTTTTTTTTTTTAATTGTCCTTGGAAATAATTTGAATGGATGTCGTTACAAAGGAATAGGTATGATAAAGAAAAGGAAGCTGTAGTGGTATTTGTAGTAGTAGTAGTAGTGGTGGTAATAGTAATATTAGTAGTAGTTGTAGATGCGGTTGTAGTAATGGTAGTAATGGTAGTAGCAGTGGCAACAGTTAAAGAAGTAGTAGTAGCAGTAGTAATAGTAATAGTCATTATATTAGTAGTAATAGTTACTGTAATAGTTATAGTAATCATAATAGTAATAGCAATAGTAGTAGTAGCAGTAGTAGTATTGATCTCAGAAGTAGAAGAAGAAGGAGAAGAAAAAGAAGAAGAAGGAGAACAAGAAGAAAATAAAGAAGAAAAAAAGAAGAGAAAGATAAAGAAAACAAAAGACAACATAGACCTCTCAAGGTGACACACACGGAAGGACAAAATATTTTTATCCCACGTCCGATACCAGACTTGTTCCTTACTCAAAGTCTACATCCAGCTTGATTCTGTTAATTAGTGGGGACAGGGAAGAACATTTTTTCCCCCGCGATCCCTTTCTCATTTTTATTTCTTTCTCTAGCAGTAGAACCATTTAGACAGCTTAGGTGTTTATTTTGTAGGAGGAAAATAGCCGAATTTTAGTTCGTTTTTTTTTTTTTTTTTTTTTTTTTTTTTTTTTTTTTTTTTAATAATCTATTGATCCTCTGAAAAAATTTAAGGGGAATTTTTCACATGTTTTCGGTTTCAAAATTGCTGCAATAATAACAATAACAACGACAATGCTAATGCTAATACAAAAACAGTAGAAATTATATTTAT
>BOPN01003383.1:138051-140551 GCA_017312705.2 Penaeus japonicus | reverse complement strand
ACACATATACAAACAAACACACGCACACACACACACACACACACACACAAACACACACACACACCCGCACACACATCCGCACACACGCAAATACACAACACACCCAAATCTACACAATACCTACAACCGGGAAAGAATAACTGGACCGAAAGGCAGCAAATCGAACAAAGGGAGAAGCAGAACCGCCATGCCTTGAAACAGCATCAGCACTTTCACAGCTTTGGAAAATGCAAGGAAGTTGGAAACCGTTGCGTCATAGTCCTTTCGGTGGGATTTTTTTTTTTTTTTTTTTTTTTTTTTTTGCTTTCTCGTTGAATAAATTGTATACGTGTTACTTCCGCGTTTTTTTTTTCTTTTTTTTTTTTTAAAGGACAAAGGGTTAGATAGGTATGTCATGTTTTATGTATTAGTTGTAGGCTGCATCTAGCCAGAAGTGCGTGTGCAACCTGTATAAAACCTAGGGGGTATAAAGGGGAGGATGGGGGGGGGAGGGGGGGTACGAGCTTAATCACCCTTTGGTTTAATATACTTTAAGTTAAAATTGCAACTGATTATAACAAACCTAAAGAGTTTGACACAATACTGTTTGCAATACCATTACATTAGCGCAAGCTCATTTCACAAGCACTTAATTCATCTTTATTCGGTATCCGTTGCAAGCAGTCAACACAAGTCAGGCTGAGGCCATTGACCCTAGCTGCCGACACACACACACACACACACACACACACACACACACACACACACACACACACACACACACACACACACACACAAACACACACACACACACGTTCACACACACGTTCACATACACACACACATCTATTACAATACAAAGCTTCTTTTTCTCAAAGGCAGAAAAAGAGGCAAAACCCTAGTACATTATAGTCTCTTATCAAAGAGGTATCACCCCCCTAACCCCCCACCCCCAAAAAAATAATAATAATAAAGACAAAAAAACGAAAACACGAAAACACGAAAGGAAGAAAGAGAGAGAGAGAAAAAAAAATAAAGAAGGAATGAGAGATGGAAGGAAGGAAGATAGGATTATCAACATAAATAAAAGCCGTCAGCCGCCTTCACAATGCACCCCAACATTTTCACACAAAGCCACATGGGCGGAAGTCATTACACTGATGGCAAAAAAAGGAGAATATCCAGCGGTTCCTCGGGGGTGCCATATATCCACGTCGTCGGCAGCAAACCTGGTCGTTTTCGGGGGGGAAGGACCTTGAAATATTTGCACCTAAAAGGGTCCTTTCGTAATATTCGCATTACATGTCTTGGGAGGAGTACTTTTTAGATTTTTTTTTTTTTTTTTTTAGACTGTGCTAGGCATTTTTGGGTGATGTATTTCGTAGGTATGCTGTATTATCGTGTTTATGTAGTTATTTATGATAGTGCTTTAATACGTTTTGTCTCTCTTGGGGGCTAATCCTTTTTGAAATCAGAAAAAAGAAAAAAATCTTTTGCGGAAGAAAATAGCGACATAATTCTCACCCTACCGTCACTTTAAGCATCAGACCAGTAGCACCAGCACCAGGCCTCCTCTCCTTCTGCTCTCTTGTACCATCCCCTCCCCATCCCCTCTCCCCCATCCTTTTCCATATCCCCCCCCCCCCCCCCTCTACCTAACCTTCTCCCTATCCACCTCCTCCCTCCTTAGCATCCCATCCATTCTCCCACCACCATCTGCAACAGACAGACACGCACGCAACATCCAGAGAACCCTGCACGCGCCGACCGTTCGTTCTCCCGTTGCAGCCAAGACCTCGCTTTCGTCTCCCAGCGCTAATTGCACTCTCTGTACCCAGCCTCAGATCGGGTCCTTCCACTTGTCCTTGAGCTTAACTTCTGCTCTGTGTGAGGAGGTCTTTGCTTGTTCAGTTTGTTAATTTCGCTTGAACGAGTCTTTTTTTTATCTGGGAGCGATTTTTTTTGTTAGGGGAGTGTTGAGATGAAGAGTGAGATAGATAGATAGGTAAATGGAGATAGAGAAAGAGAGAGAGAGAGAGAGAGAGAGAGAGAGAGAGAGAGAGAGAGAGAGAGAGAGAGAGAGAGAGAGAGAGAGAGAGAGAGAGAGAGAGAGAGAGAGAGAGAGAGAGAGAATGAGAGGGGGGATCAGACATCATCAGATATTATCCGTCTTCCCTCTTACCCATCCCTATCTCTCACACTGTCTAACATCTATCAACTCCCCAATTAGACTTCCCCCTTCTCCCCTCATACCTCTTCTTCCGAGAATTATCTCTTTCGCCACTCTTCCCTCTCATCATACCCTCTCTCTCCTTCTCTCTCTCTTCCTAACACTTCCTACTATTCTTTTTTTCCTTTTTATCTTCTCCCTTCCCCCCGTCACCTCCTCTTTTTTCTTTCTTTCTCTATCTATGATTCTCTGCCTTGCTGACTGACTGATCGACTAACTAACTAACTAACTAACTGACTGATCGACTGACTTACTGACTGACTGACTGACTGAATGATTGATTGATTGATT
>BOPN01003383.1:123051-133051 GCA_017312705.2 Penaeus japonicus | reverse complement strand
TCTCTCTCTCCTTTTGTGTGTGTGTGTGTGAGTGAGTGTCTATCTAAATATCTGACTGTAATCATCATTGATACTACCATTCTCATCATTAGCATGACTAACATCATCATCACTACCAATATTATTCAGAGCAGTATCTCTATCATTAATGCTGTAATCCTATTGACATTATTAAGTTCAATTCCTTGCTAAGGAGTAGGACGATATATCGCGCATAATTATTGCTATCGTCGCTATTATCAATATTAGTATGACTTATAAGAAAAAAACTAGTTGCAAAGTCAACCCTTATTGACTCTAAAACCTGATTAAGTGAGAGAGTGAAAAGGACGGTTTTTAAATGATCTTACACTTACATCTGTAGTCATCTTTAAGGAATATTGTTAACGTCATGTAATATTCGTCAAAGTGAAGCTCAAACATTTCCCCCTAAAAAAAAAAAAAAAAAATAAAAAAAAAAAAAAAAATAAATAAAATAAAATATATATATATATATATATATATATATACATATATATATATATATATATATATATATATATATATATATATATAATATATATATATGTCAAAGGAAGTTATATTTCTTAGCATGACCATCTTTCGAAGGGTAACCCGATTCTTCAAAGTGGATAATATTTAATCAAGTATTGGACTAAAACTTCCTTTTCAAAACCCAATTGCTCTTGGCTGTTGTTGAAGCAAGAGAGAGGACAAACGAGTGAGATGAAAAAAAAAGGATTATTATATCAATAACAGTGAAGAACAAAATAAGTAGATTTGAGCCTGTAAAGGGCAAAACCCATTTAGGATTGCAAGAGAAATTAGTTTGACGATTGTGCAGATCTGCTTAATCTCATGGCACGATGACGCCCTTGCACTTGAACGCTTGTGTCGGAGGATATATTTGAACTTTACGTACTGTCTCCCTTCTCTTCTCTCTCTCTCTCTGCTTCTGTTTTTATTTCTCTCTCTCTGTCTCTCCATTTCTTTCTATCTAGCGATCTCTATCTATCTATTTCTCGCTCTCTCTCGTCATAACGTTAGCTTTATCATTGTTGTTATCATCTTCTTCATTTTCATTATCATCTTCAGTATCATTATTATTATTTTCGTCATTAGCATTTTACCATTTTATCAACATTACTACCAACATCATCATTATAATCCTCATTACCATTGTCAACATCATAAACATCATTTCTTTATATACAATTTTCAACATTTTATACTTCAAACACGACACTAAAAAAAAAAAAAAAAAAAAAAAAAGTAAAAAAAAAAAAAGAGAGAGAGAGAGAGAAAATAAAGATTAATTGCACCGAAATATAACGTTTACTTTCGCCATAGATGCTGCATATTTAACCGATTTCTCATTAGGAATCGTGCAATTTAAGAGTTGAGGCCACGGGACTAATGACCCCTTCTGGAGCAGGGGGAAAATTCTGATTGGATTTCCATTAGTCAATTACCGGCCTTTATCACCTCCATCGTGTTATTACCATTTCTCTTAGGCGAAAAAAAGGGCTCTAGATGGACTAATTCCCAGCATTAACGTACAAAGGCAGAGAGTCGGCATCACGTTTTCTAAATTTCTTGCTTTTGTCATCGTTCTGGATATGAATATTAGTTAAGGCTGTCCTGTCTTCTTGTTATAATTGTTTTGTTGGTATATGTCCTTTCAAGAATAAATGCATATCTCTCCTCGCAAAGAGAAACTAGCAGGTCTACACCAGTCAGCATTTCGAAAGAAAATAAAGAAAGAAAAATTCTCTGTCTGTTTTTGTCACATGAAATGAATCCCGCATTTGAGCCTCCGGAAACGTTTCATAGTTTGCGAAACTGAAATTGTATTATTTTTTTTCTCTCTCTTTTTCATTTGTATCATATATCTTTATCCGAATAGCGGCGTGGAAACGGATTAAATGGGAGGTTGTTCCTAGCTTGCTATTCTCTTCACATTGTCAGCAGTAATTGGATTCATAGAAAACGTATCCTCGGGGGCTGTGGGACGAATGGGTTAAGGGGATACCAAAATGTTCTAGCTTGACTTGACAATTTCATTTTAATTCATATTGCTTTATTCTTTAACGTGTATATTCTTTACTTTGTAACACTTTCTGTGTTATGAAATAAGTTGATACACCCTCTATTACCACATAAAGTTATTTATCAAAAGCAGGAAAGAATTTTAAGCTCTACTCTACTCTATTTAGCAGCAATAGAAATATATACTTTATTAATATTCAAAAAGATAGTGGTGATTCAAAAATAAAATGAAATAAGATAAATGTATGAATGAGACTGAATAACAGTAACATTGCAAAAGATGTCTTTGACGAGATTCGAATCTTATCTTAATCAGAAATACAAGTGTTTCTGACAAAAAAAAAAAAGAAAAAAAAAGAAAAAATCATTTTTATAAATATCCATGTTGTGTCTATTATTATTACTATTATTATTATTATTATCATTATTATCATCACCATCATCATAATTACTACTGTTATCATTATTAACTATCATCCGTGCTTATTGCCATGATTGATATCATTATCATCATTATTACCAATATCATCATCAATATCAGCATCATTATTGTTATCATCATTACAATACCATCATGATTATTCATGTAGTGTGTTTCAATCTTACCCTCCAATCCCTCCTCCCCCTCCCCTCCACCAACCCACAATCCAAACCTCTCCTTCCCCTCCCCCTACTCCTCCCTTTCCTCCTTCTCACAACCCCTTCCCTTTCCTTTATCCCTCCCCCTCATTTTCCTCCTTCTCACAACCCCTTCCTTTTCCCAACTCCCTCCTTCCCTCCCCCTACACCTCCCCTCCCTCCCTCTCCTTTTCTTCCTTCCCACAACCCCTTCCCTTTCCCCTTCCACTTCCCCTCCCCCTCCTTTTCCTCCATCCCACAACCCCTTCCCCTCCCCCTCTTCCTCCTTTTCCTCCCTCCCACAACCCCTTCTCCCTCGTACCTTCCTCTCTCCCAAACCCCATTCCCGACCCACACTCCTCGACCGATTCCAATAAGTTACTCCTGATTCCCTCGACCTTCGCACCACACACACACTACAGGGTTCCTCTCACACCGAAGCAGCGGACGAGAGAAAAAAAACACCATGTTGTTTATCGGGTCTTTATTGAGCCCGTCGCCGGTATAGTCAACAGTCTGCTCTCTTTATAGCTAATAATGTTGCTGATACTATGTAGGGTGAGAGAGGCGATGGGCTGGAAGGGTAAGAGGAGGGAGGTAGGGTGTGAGGGAAGGAGGGTGGGTGGGTGGGTGGGTGGGAAGGTGGGAGGGTGGGAGGGTGAGAGGGTGAGAGGGGGGACTAAGGAAGGGTGGGAAGATGGGAGGGAGGGACTAAGGAAGGGTGGGAGGAATGAAGGGAGGGTGGGAAGGAGAGAGGAGGAGAAAGAAAAATATGCAGAATGAGAAAGCGAGAGAGAGAATAAAGGAGGGAATTAAGAGAGAGAAACAGAGTTAGAGAAGGAGGAATAAAGAAAAAGAAAGAGAGAGAAATAAATAAATACACAAAGATAAAATTGAGGGAGAGAGAAAGAGAGAGAATAAAGAAATGTAAAGAGAGAGAGAAAAAGAAAGAAAGAAAGAGAGAGACAAAGATAGAATCAAAATAGAAAGAGAGAGAGAGAGTAGTTAAAATCGAAGCTTCGAAAGTGGAAGCCATTTTTCCTTTTTCTTTTTTTTTCATCGCTGAAGTTAACGGTGATGAAATATGATTTTCGGAGCCGACGCTTCCTTAATTAATGGCTTGCCTAATTAACTGTCGCCATCAACAATTGCTCACTCTTGCTTTTATTCCTCGCAGTTATCACTACCTGTTTTTCGGACCAATCTGTCGCATTGGTTTGGCGCCATGAGACGTTATCATCGAAGTCATTTGACATTACTGTGATTGCTTTGTTTCAAATTTATTTTGCTTTCTCTCTTTGTCTTTCTTTCTTTCTCTGTGGTCTGTTTGTCTCTAGCTCTGTCTCTATGTCTGGCTCTGTCTCTGTCTCTGACTCTCTGTCTCTGTCTGCGTCTCTCTCTTTCTCTCTCTCTCTCTCTCTCTCTCTCTCTCTCTCTATCTATCTCTCGCTCTATCTCCTCCTTAACACCCACTTACCGCCATTCTGATCAAAATCTTCATTCTCATTATTATTATTATCATCATTATCATTTTTTTTTTCTTTTTATCAAACCCAAGCTTTATCAAAGCATCTTTCTACTTCCTTTTCTTTGTTTAGCCTAAATCATTTTTTCCCTGTTTCTTTCTCTCGCTCTTTCGCTCACCCGCCGGCGTGAGCTCCTTTTATCTCTTTCTCTTAAACCAACAACTAACTTCCATCTCCGTCTTTTAGAATTTCCACATCGCTGAAAACGAAAATAGAGAATGAGATTTTATAATTAAGAAGACAAAAAGAAAAAAGAAAAAAAAAAGAAAAATGAAATAAAATAAAAACATAGGGAAATTGATTTTTTTTTGATTTTTTTTTATACGGAGAAGGGAAAAATAAAATAAAATGAAATAAATAACGACGAAAGAGGGTTTGATTTTCACAAAATTTTGTAAAGCGATGAGCGGAATTTTAGATTCTAGAATTTATCAAATATAAGATATATCATATTAAACATACAATGCTTATAACAATGAGATAAAATCAAGAGAAAGAAAACGAGAGGAGAGAAAGAAAGTGTGAAAAGATAGAACAATAAAATAGGCAAGAAAAAGGGAAAAAAAAGAGAACAGCCCTCGAGGTACATAACAAGTCATTTATCGTGCTTATGTTAGGCCTACAAAGCCTCATTGTTCTCCCGGTGTGAAATTGTTTTGATGAGGATTCAACGTATATTTCGAACAAAACAAGCGAGAGAAATAGCTGTAACCGTTCTTACAGTCTTTGAAAAGAATATATAATTTCCTTCAGACCTCTTGAATTCCTTATTATTATGGCCTAAACGAACATGGCGTCCGGTGGATATCATTTGCATCTTAATCAGTCTTCTAAAGTCCACCTTTTTTCTCTTGCGATTTTCTTTTCGCTGAAGAAGCAGAAAGAGGAAAGAGAGAGAGAAAGAAAAAACAAAAATTGAAAAAGATTCGAGAAAGACCCTCATGGCAGTCTTCTCTTTCTTCAAAGCCAGACTTCCAAGTGAATAATAATAAAAAAAAGGGGGGGGGGGGCAAAGGGAAAAGGAAAAGGACAAGAAAAGACGAGAGGGCAATGTGGAATTATGTTTCTGACCTCGTTCATCCCACCTTAAACGGTACCATCAGCCTAATGGCCCAGCAGCGCCCTTGGCTTGAGGCTTGAGGTCACGCTGTTTTGCTTCTGTCTAATCCACTAAAATCGATGGGAAAATGCGGAGATGAGTAGGGGAGTGGAATGATAGATAGATAGATAGATAGATAGATAGATAGATGATTATGGTTGGAAAAATCGATCTGAGGATTTGTCTTTCGTGCTTTAAGTTTTTTTGTTTTTTTTTATTTTTTTTCATTTCAAATGTCTTACGTAATCTTGTTGCTTTGCTGTTGTAAAAGGAAAGCTCGAGGTTGAACTGTGTGTGTGTATGTGTGTGTGTGTCTGTGTGTGTGTGTGTGTGTGTGTGTGTGAGTGTGTGTATATGTGTGTGTGTTCGGAAAGTTTATTGGGATTCCTATCTTCTCCCATGGCAACAAGACCATGTGGCTATCAGTAATTTTCTCAGAATAGTAAATGATCGAAAATCTGTCACAGAGACGTTCGGTGTGAAAGCCTCTTGTCTATATCATTTCCTTTATTTGTATCTGTAATTATCTATATATTTTCTTCCTCTAGCTCCTTTTCTCTCTCTTTCCAACCTCCTTCTCATTTCTCTCACCCAGTCACCCTATAATCACCCTCTCTGTTTCTCTTTCTCTCTCTCTCTCTTTTTCTCTCTCTCTCTCTCTCTCTATCTATCTATCTATTTATCTATCTATCTGTCTTTATCTCTCTCCCTCTTTCTACCTCACTTTCTTGTACCCTTCCTTTCTCCTCTCCCCCCCCCCCCCTCTCTCTCTCTCTCTTCTTCTCATATAAAACCCAAGTATTTGTTTACCGAACTTAATACAAGATTTTGCCCCTAACACTAGAGCCTAATTTACTGATGTTTGCGCTAGGCATTTTCAGCAACGGTGCAACGGAGCGAAAGTAGAAGAGAACATTGCATCCGAAATGACCCGGTTGCAGAGCACGCGGTACTGTAGAGGATATTAAAGAAATCAGTTTTCCCTTGTTAATGGTCGGTTCAGATTTCGCTGTCGTAGACTGTGTTGTTGCTAGTGTTTGGTTTTTGCTGTTGTTTTTGTTTTTGCTGTTGTTATTTTTGTTGTTGTTATTATTGTTGTTGTTTTGTTTTTGTTGTTGTTATTTTTGTTCTTATTTTTGTTGTTGTTTTGTTTTATTGTTGTTATTTTTGTTCTTGTTTTGTTTTTGTTGTTGTTATTTTTGTTGTTATTTTTGTTGTTATTTTTGTTCTTATTTTTGTTGTTGTTTTGTTTTTATTGTTGCTATTTTTGTTGTTGTTATTTTTGTTGTTGTTGTTATTTTTGTTGTTATTATTTTTGTTTTGTTATTTTTGTTTTGTTATTGTTGTTTTAATTGTTTTCTCTTTGTTGCGTTGCTATGGTTACTGGCCTCGCAGTAGGCAAAGATTTTTCCCTATATACCACATTACATAGACTTATGAGAAAAAAATAAAACAGATAAAATAGATTAGAAAGGAATGTAAGGAGAGGAGGGATGAGAAATGGACGACTTAGATCAGAAAGAAAGTAAATAAAGGCATATTCTCAAAGGAAAAAAAGAAACAGACGAATAAAAAAGAAAATAGAAAGACAAATAAGCAGTCAGACAGCTATACACAAGGAGGAGTGTCATATTGCAGTAATTTATATTCAAAAGCTTTATTGAATCAGCTCTGCGTCAGCTCTTTGTTGTCATGACCTCATTAATGTAACTGCTTCCTTATGTGTTATGTTGTACCCTTTGAAAAGGCTTTATTGCAGCCTTCAATATGAGAGATAGGGAGGTGTATGTATGTTTGTGTGTTAATGTAGCGGTGTTTATGGATACGTTTCCCTACAAATCAAAATTAGTGTGAATCTCAACCTCGATTAGTACAAACGAACGAAATTCCATCAAAAGAGAGAGTGAGAGAGAGAAAAAAAACCGTATCATAACTCACCGAGAGGGAGAAAAATGCCCCTAAAATTCTCCAAATCTGTTTGGAGAAGGGTGAGGGGTAGGGGAGAGATGGGTAGGGGAGAGAGGTAGAGGGCTAGGGGAGGGTGAGAGGGGTAGAGACTAGAGGTAGAGGGCTCGGGTGGGAGGGGGAGAGGGGGCGGGGGAGGGCAAAGGGGGAGGGGACAAGTTGCGTTATATGCACGGGCGACGCTCGTCTAGCTGTAATAACCTCTCCGTACTGAACACAATGGCCTAACCGACCCTCTTGACATTTATGAATGACACTTATTTGTTCTGCCTCGGGCGCTCAGTAGGATGGGTGTGGGGGAGGGAGGGGGAGGGGAGGGGAGGGGATGGGGGTAGGAGAGGGTGAATGGGGGATGGGGATGGGGAATAGGGTGAGTGGGGTAGGGTGGAGATAGTGAATGCAGGACAGGGAGGAGAGAGAGGTAGGAGGAAGAGGAAGGGGGAGGGGCAGGAGGGAGGAGGAAGGGGGGGGGGGAGAGGCAGGAGGGAGGAGGAAGGGGAGAGGCAGGAGGGAAGAGGAAGGGGAGAGGCAGGAGGGAAGAGGAAGGGGGGGAGAGGCAGGAGGGAGGAGGAAGGGGGGGTGAGAGGCAGGAGGGAGGAGGAAGGGGAGAGGCAGGAGGGAAGAGGAAGGGGAGGGGCAGGAAGGAGGAGGAAGGGGAGGGGCAGGAGGGAGGAGGAAGGGGGAGGAGAGGCAGGAGGGAAGAGGAAGGGGAGAGGCAGGAGGGAGGAGGAAGGGAAGAGGCAGGAGGGAAGAGAGAGGGTGAGGGGCAGGAGGGAAGAGGAAGGGGAGAGGCAGGAGGGAGGAGGAAGGGGAGGGGCAGGAGGGGGGAGGAAGGGGGGGGGGGGAGGTAGGAGGAAGGGGAGAGGCAGGAGGGAGAGGAGTGGTTATCGTGTGGTCGGTGATAACAGCGGGGTTCTTGTTTTGTTTCTCAATGAAAATCGCTCGAGCGTGTGCGTGTCTCTTCCGTTATTAGATAAGCGATGGGGAACGGGGTGGAGGAAGAAGGGTGTGTGTGTGGGGTGGGGAGGGGGTGGGGAGGGGTGATTGGAGGGGACGAGAACGAGAGGGAAGGGAAAAGGGAAGAGATGTGAATAATGGGTATAGATAGAAATGTATATAAGGGGAACTCGCTACCTTTCGTTTGCCTTATGAGGAGCTTCGGCATGTAATTTGATAGAGAGTTTCGATAGTGAGGAAAAAGTAGGGCAGTCACAGGCTAGAAACATGGAGGTGACCGAGATTCGTTTATCTATCCCTTTCCATACCTCTACTGGAATTTATTTTTAAGTTTATATCAGTTTTGTATATCTTTATTTATGTATATATATATATATATATATATATATATATATATATATATATATATATATATATATGTATATATAATATGTATATATATATATATATATATATATATATATATATATATATATACATATATGCATATATATATATATATATATATATATATATATATATATATATATATATATATATATATATATATATATATATATATATATATATATATATATATATATATATATATATACATATATATATGTATATATATATATATATATATATATATATATATGTATATGTATATATATATACATATATATATACATATATATATATATACATATATATACATACATATATATATATATATATATATATATATATATATATATATATATTAATGTCCAGATTGTCGAGTGATTAGCCAAACAAACCAAAAGCCATTCCTGTTTTTCCTCAGACTCCTAACTTCCCTGGCCTTTGACTCCTGTCCTTGTTTTGCGCATACTTAACTTATGCTAAATAGATGAAGTTGGTAATTAGCAGATCTGCATAGATTAAACCTATCAGCATCCTCAGCCGTTAAGCTCGAGTTTAGGGCGCTTGATAATGATAGCGTCTTTAAACATTCTTATTAACAATGTACCTTTCTTTATATATTTTACTTGATTTTAGATGCCCGTTTGCAGTGTTCATTCAAGTCAGCATAAGATATTTTGATATTCACTGGTTTATATTACACGTTTAAATATATATAAAATATATTAAATATACTTTTATATTTAAATATATTTAAATACATATAAATATATATACAATGCCTTATCAGGAATAGAGCCAATAAAAGTTTTTTCTTTTTTTCTTTCTTTTTTTTTTCTTTTTTTTTTTTTTTTTTAGTCAGTAGTGCTATACCCCAAAAATTCTATCCAGGACTTCAACCAATAACAAATTCAATTGCGTATATTTAATAACAGTGCCATGTATCGAGTTATTAAATGTCATGAAGTCAATAGCATCATCTAGTATGCATATTCAGTAACTGTGTCCAGCTGTTAGATTAATATCTATGTCAGTACCAATATGCAAAGTGTTAAGGCAAAACAATACGCCGAGTCTATCTTCAGCTAAAAAAAAAAAAAAAAAAAAAAAAAAAAAAAAAAAAAAAAAAAAAAAATAGGGGGAGGGATATGAAAACAAGCAATAATAAAAAAAAAACTTTCGGATTTTAAACCTGCGAAATAATCCCGGCTTTTCATTCCATTTCTCCCGGAGAACGAGAACCATTTTAAAATATTTTCTCACCCACTTGACCAGGGTTTTCGTACATAATATTTGGAAACGTCATATACAGATTCACGGAGCCTTTTCCCCTGCTGTGTTACTCCATCCCCACCCCCACCCCCACCCCCACCCCCCCGACGCTTACGAACATGGCAAT
>BOPN01003383.1:115551-118051 GCA_017312705.2 Penaeus japonicus | reverse complement strand
GTCATAGATTCTTTGCACTTCTTTTCATTTCGCCGCATTCATTTCCCATTGATCTTCGTTCCCGGCCAGTGAAGGTGCCTCTGCACTGTCGAAAGAACGTCTCTCAAGAGATCCGTTTAATGAAATCGCACGTAAATCACTTCGATATCTATTTCATTCGTGGGACATGGCGGAATTGTTGCTACTTTGGAGGAAGTTTTTTTTTTTTTGGGGGGGAAGAGTGGGTCAAGCGAGGAAATGGATGGGGAGGAGAGATAGGGGGAGGAAGAGGGAGAGAGATAGGGGGAGAAAGTGGGAGAGGGACAGGGACAGGGATAGGGGCAAGGACAAGGACAGGGTAAGCGTCAGGTACAGCGATAGGGACGGAGATAAAGGGAAATACAGAAACAGGGAAAGGAAACGGACAGGGGCAGGGGCAGGGATAGGGACGGGGATAGGGACAGGGACAGGGACAGGGACAGGGACAGGGACAGGGACAGGGACAGGGACAGGGACAGGGACAGGGACAGGGACAGGGACAGGGACAGGGACAGGGACAGGGACAGGGACAGGGACAGGGACAGGGACAGGGACAGGGACAGGGACAGGGACAGGGACAGGGACAGGGACAGGGACAGGGAACGAAAGAAGAGTGGGAGAGAGAGAAAGATATGTGACTGAATAGACAGATGTATAAATAGATGTATGGAGAGATGGATGGATCGATAGGTAGGTAGAAAGTAAAAAAATAGAGAAAGAGAAGGAGAGATGGGTTGAGTTAGAGAAGGAGAGACAGGGAGGGATCTAGGACAATATTAGTCTGATCGGTATATCTCCAAGGGACAGATTTTTTTTTTTTTTATCCTTATAAAAAGTATTATTAATTCTGAAACATGTAATAACCTAATAGAAGTGTGATGAATTCTTAACTATAACAAATGGAATTCATAATTATGTAAACGAATCAGGAAACGAAATTGATACGGTAATATGTATATACATGTTTGTGTGCATATATTTATATATATATATATATATATATATATATATATATATATATATATATATATATATATATATGTATATATATATATGTATATATATATATATATATATATATATATATATATATATATATATATATATATGTACACACACCCACACACACACACACACACACACACACACACACACACACACACACACACACACACACACACACACATATATATATATATATATATATATATATATAGAGAGAGAGAGAGAGAGAGAGAGAGAGAGAGAGAGAGAGAGAGAGAGAGAGACAGAGAGAGAGAGAGAGAGAAAGAGTCAGAGACAACGAACAGACAGACCGAGCGAGAGGAGCGACTGGGGGCTGGAGGGGGAGGGTGGGAGACCATTATCCTGAAAAATGTCTCCACAGGCTGCGATCAAACCAACGTAATACATCAGAGCGATCTATGTTAAGTAGGAAGGAAAAAAAATCGAAGATGGTAATAAATCTATCACAGACCTTGTACTCCTTCCCCTTCCCTCCCCTTCCCTCCCTCTTCCCTCTCCCCTATCATCTACACTCTCCCTTCACCGTCATCTTCTACATGTTATACATGCGCTCTCCTAAACCCCCTTCCGTCTTCCTCAATTAAGCTCCCTCCTATCCTCTCTTCTTTTCCCTTCTTTCCTTCCTTCCTTCCTTCCTTTTCCTCCTTCATCACCTTCTCGACAACCTCTACCCCATCCTTCCCTGTATCCCCTATCCCCTATCCCCTTCCCCTTCCCCTATCCCCTTCCCCTATCCCTCCTTCCCTGCCCCTATCCCCTTCCCCTATCCCCTTCCCCTTCCCCTATCCCCCCTTCCCTGCCCCAGCGACCGTGCCCAATAAATCACAACTGAATCATTTTATTCTTTACCGAGAGCGCTGGCGGGTGATCGAAGTGGCAGCTTCACCCTTAGAGACATGGACAGACAGAGACAGAGAGTGAGTGTGTGATTTCGATCTGGGGTTAAAAAAGAAAGAAAAGAAAAGAGAGAAAAAAAAGGAGTGGCAACGTTGATGAATTCGTAAAAAATGTCAGTCGGTTTCGTCTCGAGCTGAAAAACGGTTTTAGGCACGAGGTGGGGGGAGGGGGAGGGAGAGGAGGTGGTGGTGTTGGAGGGATGCGTTTGGAGTTTCTCTCTCTCTCTCTCTCTCTCTCTCACTCTCTCACTCTCGCGTTCTCATTCTCTTTTTTCTCACTCCATCTATTCCTCATTCCGCCACAATCTCCCTTACTTTTCTATAAAAAAAAAGAGAGAGAGAAAAAAAAAAATCTTAAACATCTAATCTATCCCTCTAATCAAAACCAGCCTGTTTGCCCCTCTCTCTTTCTAATCAAATCAAATCATCTATCCTTCCACTCGAAACAGGCCTATCCACCCGAATCGACGAAATAATCCCGACAGATCCTACATCAAAGCACTATCCCCTTCCCTCCACATTCCTCCGTCCGTCGGGATAGCGGTGGGACCGACGGCGAA
>BOPN01003383.1:93051-95551 GCA_017312705.2 Penaeus japonicus | reverse complement strand
GATAAACAATTTTAGGTCCTGGCACAAATATTCGATTTTACTTAACACCTTCCACCTCGTAAAGTACCTTCATATTGATACCGATTTCATTACCTCTGTCCATTTCAAATAGATTTTATATCCTAAATGGCTCCCAAGTTCCTCACCTATCCCCGCCAAAGCCACCGTATTTTTTCAGGAAATCTATGCGAGCCACCATACTCTCAAACTCAAACTTTTTTCTTTCTCTTCCACTGGAGAATTTATAGTAACTTCTAACCCCGCCCTCTTTTCTCCTGAAATTGATGTCATCTTGTAAATTTTCCTTGTGTAAAGTGGACAATCAACGACGTTGTTGTTGTTAGAAATCGCTCTGACTTGGCTTAAGGGACTTCAAGCTTCCAACCTTTACACAGAGCAAGCTTTTGAAAAATACGTTGATAGTTAAGGGCAATGTTCAATGTTCTCGCGAAAAAATCTCTTCTCCACATTTAACTCAATCATTAAATTCCCTTTTTAACATTTTGAATCTAGGTGCGCATTTTAATTTTGATGAAAGTCATAAAAGTTGTTCAATTTATAATCATTATAAAAGAAAGTTAAGATAATGTAATTGCGAGAATATTGGAATTTCAAAGAAGTATAGTTTCAATTTCCCTTTACTGTTGAAAAAATAAAAACTACCATGCTTTGTATTCACATTATGTGTATGCAGTGTAAGATGCATACACACACACACAGACACACACACCTACATTTTTCAATATATATGTCCTCACGCAAATATGTTAAATTTTCCAGCACAAACTATGTATGCAGGAAGAAGGGACTCTTGAGTATCTTTGACAATATCTTATGAATGAATTAAAGCGACCTCAAGGCAAGGAAGGCAGAGAATGACCGGTGTTGGAGGCAGGCGTTAGGATACTCCGTCCGGTACCCCATCCTTCTCATTCCCTCTCCCTTCCCCTTCCCCAGCCCTTTTCCTCCATTATGCCACGTAGTGCACAGAGAAAGTCTTTCTTGTCCACCCAGCTAATTCTATCGCCTCACCTTTCCATCTCCAAGCTTTCTCGTTGGATTCCCACTACTGCCAAACTGTCCTGATCTCAACACTCGAGTCTTTGTTATGTGGAGTGTTTGATCTCTCAGGAAATAAAATCTGCTACAGGTTGGTGGTTTCCCCCCGCTCTCTCTTTACTATCTTTTTAATCTTAATAAATGTGTTTATTTGTTTGTTTGTTTGTTTTGTTTTCCTTAGCTGGGCTTGGTTGTTTACAATGGCTTTATACCAAAGCTGTTCAAAAGAAAAAATAACAGAGGGAGATTGTGGATTAACTTGAATGACCTTTTATTCTCCTCCCTCTCCCTCAGCCCCCACTTCCCCATCTCCGAGCTTGTTCCATCCATGTCATTTTATCTTTCTTTCTGATTCTCACACCTCTCCGAGCTCTTTCTTCCTACCACTTGTTCTCCACCTCTTGTTCCATCTTCTCCACCTCTTCCACCCCTTCAAACTCTTCCACCTCCTTCAATTCCTCAACCTCCTCTACCTTCTACCCTATTCCCATGAACGAGCAACAATGCAACGCTGCTCCAGTTCTTATTTCCTGGCTGACGAGTGCTGAGCTAACATCACGATCTATTTTTTTCCCCCACCAAGGCAGCGTGTGGTCTCCTGATGAAAAGATGGTGTGGGGAAACGAGTCGTCCCGAGGTCTCTTCTTCAGCAGCGGCCATTTCGGCGTGGATGGTGCGGTGGATACGAGAGTGGGGCACTGTCTCCGTGGGTGCTGGCCTTTTTTTTTTTTTTTTTTTTTTTTTTTTTAATGGCTCTCTGACTTTCCTTTTTCCTATTTGTATATGTATATATGTATATGTATATGTTTATATATATATATATATATATATATATATATATATATATATATATATATATATATATATATATATATATACATATATATGGATATGTGTGTGTCAATATAGTCATGTGTATATCATAAACACACAGAAACACACTACAAATAAACACATATACATACATATATGTGTGTGAATATATATATATATATATATATATATATATATATATATATATATATAAATATATACATATATATATATATATATATATACATATGTACATATGCATACATATGCATATATATATATATATATATATATACATATATATATATATATATATATATATATATATATATATATGAATATATATATATATATATATATATATATATATATATATATATATATATATATATATATATATATATATATATATAAATATATATCATATAATGCTATTCTGTGCGGAGTCACGTAGAGTAGAATTACATCCTGAATCCCAAACTACCCGCTACGTTGCCACAATCCCCAAGAAACATTCACGATTATTCTAATTAGATGCGGAAACAGCACGAACTGTTACATAGTGCGCTTTCTCTCTCTCTATCTTTCTCCCTCTCTCATCTAATAATTCTTTATCTCTCTTTCTCTA
>BOPN01003383.1:78051-80551 GCA_017312705.2 Penaeus japonicus | reverse complement strand
TTTCTTTCTGGATTATTTTATAATGATTTTATGCATGTTTTATTTATTGACTTTATAAATTCACAAAAGGGTTTAACTCTATCGTATTTAACGATGTCAAGATAGCTCTCTGGCCTAAGGGATATGCTTATCATTAATATCAGTATAATTAATCAAATATGAAATAAAAACTACAAAATATCACTGTGATTAATCAAATATGAAATAGATACTACGAAAAAAAACTAATAAAGACTAGCAGGAACCTCATAAACTTGAACTCTATTATCTTATATCATTATTACAATCATCATTAACATTATTATTACAGTTATCAAGATCATTATTATCATTATCACTATCATCAGAAGCAGCAGTAACAGCAGACTAGTAGTATGATCATATCATCACCATGATCATCATCATTATCATCACCATAATCATCATCACTATCATCACTATCATTATCATAAAATTCATAATCAACACCACTAACAGACAATACTTGATATTGATATCAATATAAGCTTCAATAATTCACTTGCATTCATGACATGATTACATCCGCCGATTCATTAAGCTTATAGAAATCCTTTTTGCTATACAAGCAAAGGCTAAAAGGATGCTTATTTGAAAAGCTTTGATTCAATGATTGCGATGTGAATTACTCTCCCATTAGCTTAATTACAATCCACCATTAACGTTTTAAAAAATCTTAATGATGTAACCGCATATTTTTGAGAATATGATATATTCTGGACTAGTTCCTTTTATATTCTCCCGTATGTAGGATTTATCCTGTTGAACATTATCATTATTATAATCATCATTATTGTTATCATTATGATTATTTGAATATTATCATTATTATAATCATCATGATTATTATCATTATAATCATTATCATTATCATTGTTATAATCATTATCATTATCGTTATTTACCTAATCGTCATTATCACTATGTTATTATCATTACTATTTTCATCATCATTATCATCATTATTACTAATTTTATCATATTAAGTGTTATTTTCACCATCATTATTATAATCATTTTTATCATGGTGTTGGTGTTGTTATCATAACCATTATTATTATTATCATCATTATGATTATCATCAGTATTTACTACCATTACCATTATCATCAAGATCACCATTACCAATATCATCAATGTCACTGTTATGATTAATGTTATCATCCTATCATTATCATCATCATTTTTAGTATCATCATTATAAATATAAGTATTACTGTTACCACTCTTATCAATATTGCTATTATCATCATCAGTGTTGTTATGGTTATCATTATTTTCATTGTTATTATTGTTGTTGTTATTGCTATCATATTATATGATTATGATTTTCTTGTTGATCATTATCATCGTTTTCTATATTGTCATCACCATTACCATCTCTCTCTCTCTCTCTCTCTCTCTCTCTCTCTCTCTCCCTCTCTCTCATTCTTTATTTTTCCCTTTCTCTCCCTCCCTCCCTCCTTCCCTCCCTCCCTCCCTCCCTCCCTTCTTTCACCCTCCGCCCTTTACCCTCTGTCTGATCCCATCTCTAATAGTGCACTGATTTCGGTAATTGATCCTCATGTAAACGTTTCCCATTTGTGAACGAGAGAGAGAGAAAGAGAGAGAGAGAGAGAGAGAGAGAGAGAGAGAGAGAGAGAAAGAGATAGAGAGAGAGAGAGAGAGAGAGGAGAGAGAGAGAGAGAGAGAGATGAATTCTGTCCTCGAGAGAAAATGTCCACAGTTTACACATTATGTAAATTTTGTGTAGTCTGCTATTCTTTTCTGCAGAACTTCAATCAAGTGTGCTTTTTTTAGCCAGATTATATTTGGTATTCCATGGTCTTAACAAAATCTTTATATAGTTTTGTTATGTTTATTATCATTACTTTTGTTATCATTGTTTTTATTACCATCATTATCATCAGCTTTCCTATATTGCACACTTCCCCTTCTATCTTCTTCTTTTTCTTATTCTTATTATCGTATTTCTTCTAATTTCTTATGTCCTTTTCTTCTACTTCTTCTCCTCTTTCCTCATCATCTTTTTCTCTCTCCTCCGACTCTTCCTCTTGTCGTCATTCTCCTCCTTCTTTCCTTCTCCTCCTCTCGTCATCTTCTTCTCCTCTTCCTTCTTTCCTCTTGTTTTTTGCTTCTTCTTCTTTTTCTTCATTTCTCTTCTCTTTCATATTTCTTTCTTCACCTTCCATGTATTTTTTTAACTGCATTAGTCTATTTGCACTCTGTGTCATGAAACTAAGAAAAATCTAGATTTTGTGAAAGTTGCTAATTTTCTTTCTGTCAATCCAAAGTGCACAGCGAATAAGAGCTTATTACACATTCACGTTGGCAAAAAAAAAAAAAAAAAAATAAAGACAAAAAAATCATGTAAACAGAAAAAAAATATATTCAGTGTATTGCTTTATATTTTTACTTTGCCACAGTGAATTTTATCGAATTACGTTATTGCAATATCAAATCATTAATTTACTTATTGTGT
>BOPN01003383.1:65551-68051 GCA_017312705.2 Penaeus japonicus | reverse complement strand
TCTGCTGTTCGGGTCTTCTGTGTTATGTGCGTGGTGCTGTGTTGGTAGGTGTTAGTTTTTGTGGTGGTGATTAGGGTCTTTTGGCTTATAGATGAGGTGGATTTTCGTGTGTGTGTGTGTGTGTGTGTGTGTGTGTGTGTGTGTGTGTGTGTGTGTGTGTGTGTGTGTGTGTGTGTGTGTGTTTGTGTGTGTGTACGTGTATCTGTGTTAGGTGACAGCGAGGTCCGTGGTACAACAGGTCGTCCGTAGGAAGTGGTAAGAGGCACAACGTAGACTCCATCTTACCTTCTAGAAGATGTAATATTTGGATCGCTGTTGTATAAAGATAAAAGATGATGACACAGGTATCTTTGCACTGATAGAAGTTTTAAATTCAGATGAATAATTCAAAAAGCGGTGTATTTACAGACAGCTTGCTTCTGGTGACACACACAGTATTTTTCAATGAACGTCATTGCGAAAAGGATGTACAAAGCTAAATTTTATCTTTTGTAATTCCTTGCTCTGCTCTGTTGTGCAACTTCCCTTTCCCTCTTTAGTTAAGCGCTCTGAGCACAAGTTTGCGCGCTGTTTGTTTTTGAAAGATGTTAATGCCTTGCTTTCGCTGGCATAATGAGAAAATATGTTTTCTTCTTGGGTTGTATAACTTCATGCTATTTCTGCCGGTGCATGGCTTGAAGCATGGTATTCAGTATGCCCTGCATGATATATACAGCTTTGCTTGCATTAGTCTTTTTATAAAATGCTGGAATTTCTCCATTTTTTATTGAAATACTGAACATCGTGTTATGCTGCTGGCTTGACTGCCCTCCCTGTCTACCCTTTTTATTATTTCTCTCTTTCGCCTACCTCCTTTCGTCATCCTCCTCTTCCTCGTTCGCTTTCATCCCGCCGTCCTGTTCCTCGCCCCATTTATTTCCTTTAAATCTTTCCCTCCATCTCCTCCTCCCAACTACGAAGGCCGGTTATCACAGCTGCCCATCTCAACCACTCCTCTACCTTCCCTTTTCTTCAGACTTCCTTCCCCCCACCACCCCCTCTTTATCCTCCCTCCTACCCTCCCTCCATCCCTCCCTCCTTCCATACATCCCTCCCTCCCTCCCTCCATCCCTCCCTCCCTCCCTCCCTTCCATCCATCCCTCCCACCCCCCTCCCTCCCTCCCTCCTTCCATCCCTCCCTCCCTCCCTCCCTCCCTCCCTCCCTCCCTCCATCCATCCCTCCCTCCCTCCTTCCATCCCTCCCTCCCTCCCTCCCTCCCTCCCTCCCTCCCTCCCTCCCTCCCTCCCTCCCTCCCTCCCTCCCTCCCTCCCTCCCTCCCTCCTTCCATCCCTCCCTCCCTCCCTCCCTCCCTCCCTCCCTCCCTCCCTCCCTACCTACCTCTCTCCCTCCATGCCACTCCATAGCTACCCTCCCTTTCCTTCCCCTCACCCCCCCCTCCCAATACCACTCCATCCCTGCCCTTCCTCAATACCTCACTCCTCTGCCACATCATTGCAACTCCTTTCCACTCTCTAATTACCCTTGCTGTTGTTGTTATTGTTTTTTGGTTATTGTTGTTGTTGTTGTTGTTGGTTTTGTGGTAGTATCATTATTATCGGTATTATCATTATTGTTATTATAATCATCATCTTGCTCTTTCTCTTCTTGCTCCCTCTTTAGTATTGTCCTCCTCCTCCTCCTCCTCCTTCTCTTCTTTCTCCCTCTTTATTATTGTCCTCCTCCTCCTCCTCCTCCTCCTCCTCCTCCTCCTCTTCATCATCATCATCATCAATATATTCATCGTCATCATCGTCATCATTATCATTATTATCCTCATTATCACCATTTCCATCATATCTATCATTATCATTATGTTATCATTATCATTATCACAATATCATAATAGCAATATTCTATTGACACAAGAAAAGAAAATTGTGAACGAAGGAATTAACCTTTTTTCATCTTTTAGAGTTTTTTTTTTTTTTTTTTTTTGGGGGGGGGGCTTTCTGAAAGCAGATGACTTAGTCCCAATTGCTTTGTAATTTTGTGAAATGAAATAGAGAGGGAGAGAGAGAAAGAGAGAGAGAGAGAGAGAGAGAGAGAGAGAGAGAGAGAGAGAGAGAGAGAGAGAGAGAGAGAGAGAGAGAGAGAGAAAGAGAAAATAAACAAAGTGACGTCTTTTACATAAACGCGGATAAGTGTGTGAAGATCAATCATAGCAATCAGCTGATCGACCTAACATCCCCCTCCCCCCTCCCATCCCCTACCTCCTCCGTCTTCCGCTATCCCGCCTTTCACCTTCATCCCGAAGAGGGTTCAAACACACACACACACACACACACACACACACACACACACACACACACATATATATATATATAATTTTTTTTTTTTTTTCTCACTCTCTCTCACCCTGCCTTTATCTTTTCCCATATGTCTATATCTCCTTTTATATATATCAAGCATTTTCGAATTTTATTCATATCTAATTCCATATTTGTATTTCTATATATGTTT
>BOPN01003383.1:48051-50551 GCA_017312705.2 Penaeus japonicus | reverse complement strand
AAAGGCTCCAGCTATGAGAAAGAAGGGGAAAAAATGCAAAGATACAACCAGAGGGGAAGGAAGAGGACGAGGTCAGGGGAAAAGGAGGTTATATAAGCAACTAGGATTCATTTTGAACTACAATATAGAGAGAATTGGTATAAAAACAGTAATAAAAAGTTTGTCTCGCGTTTGTTATTTCTATCTTTCTTTCTATCTTTATATCTTTCACCGAGGATCATACCGGACCAACGACCACGCACACGCCCGCACTAACCATCCCTTCATGACCTCTCAAATTAGGTCACGGTGTCTCGTCTTGGTCATTCGCACCTCGATTACTTCTTGGCACTGTGATTCGACCTTGCAAGGACCAATCCTGACCAATCCCTTGCCAGGATACTTCGTTGGTGGGGTGGGGGTGAGGTTGGAGGTGGGGGGTCACTGGAGGTCAGGGAGGGCGTGGGGTTCGAGGCTGGGCGACACATGCTCATGGCATCTAATGTCACTCTTGGACAGTTGAAACCTGGGTTTATTGGTCCGTGGAATTGTTTTATATAGGTTGCCGAGGCTGTGTTCTTCTGCCGATTTTTCTTTTTATCCTTTCTAATCTCTTTGTTTGTCTGTTTTCTGTTTGCCTGTCTCTCGGGTAGTTTACGTTCTAGCTCTCTTTCCCTGTGTGCCTATATATCATATTATATTGTTTACAAAATGTCTTTCTTATTTTTCTCTATCGATCGATTTCTCGGGTCATTTTTATGTCGAATATATATATGCATATATGTATATGCATGTATATATATGGATATATACATATATACATATATACATATATATTTATATATATATTTATACATATATGCATATATATATATGTATGTATGTGTGTATATGTGTATATATATATATATATATATATATATATATATATATATATATATATATATATATATATATATATATATATATATATATATATATATATATATATATATATATATATATATATATATATATATATATATGTTTACACACACACACATATATATATATATATATATATATATACATATATACATATATATACATATACATATATATATATATATATATATATATATGTATGTATATATATATATATATATATATATATATATATATATATATGTATGTATATATATATATATATATATATATATATATATATATATATATATATATATATATATGTATGTATGTATGTATATGTGCATACTTGATCGAGTTATAAGAGCCTTATCATAAGCATTGATATCTACATGCAGTTACGTGTGTGTGTGCGTGTGTGTGTGTGTAAGTGTGTATGTCTGTGTGTATGTGAAAATATTTGCCTATACACATTCGTCTCCAGTTTGCTGCTTCCCCCACCCCCCCTGAATCATTTCTCTATAACACAACATACAAAAAAAAAAAAAAAACAGAAGGCACCAACATCCCACTCACCGATAGAACGTCGCGCCGAGTTTCCATCGCGCGTTGGTGTGTCCTTCGCACGAGAGCTGCGGCTTGAGGCTGAGGTGCTCGTTGCGTGTGTCGCTCAGGAAGTTGAGGACACCGAAGCCGAAGATCCTGATGGTGGTGACGATGGCCTCCTGAAGGGCGTCGTCGTTTGTGTCGAAGTGAACGCCTACGGAGAGGAGAAAGATGGTTGGTGGGTGTTGTTATGGATGTATGTTGTATTTTGGTTTTACTCTTATTGCATTATTGTTATTGTAATTGTTTTTGTTTTTACTCTTATTGCATTATTGTTATTGTAATTGTTTTTGTTTTTACTCTTATTGCGTTATTGTTATTGTAATTGTTTTTGTTTTTACTCTTATTGCGTTATTGTTATTGTAATTGTTTTTGTTTTTACTCCTATTGCATTATTGTTATTGTAATTGTTTTTGTTTTTACTCCTATTGTATTATTGTTATTGTAATTGTTTTTGTTTTTACTCTTATTGCATTATTGTTATTGTAATTGTTTTTTTTATAATGATAATCGATAATGATGATGATTTTTATGCGTTGTCGTTATCATCTGTGATGTTTTTGGTATTTGTATCATGATCATTATCCTCATCATATTATTTATGTAGCCATCATCATATCAGTAGTATTGTCATCATCATTATCAATATGATAATCTTATCCTAAGTATCCTAAACATTAATAAAACTGAAATTTTAGGTTAATAATCCAAATAATCACCTTCTATCGATTTACAAAAAAAAAAAAAAAAAGTACAAAATTCCATTATACTTCCAGATTTATGGAATGTAATAAAAATCAGACCATGACGTAAACAATTAACGCATCAAACTTATAACCTATTCATAAAAATTCATCCTCCAATACCTTCGTAAATCTCTACTTAATGTTTTCCTTTACTTCTCAAAAGAGTCCATAACTTCATCATTAAGTACGTCATCCCGTTGCGTAATGGGCTATATTTAGTCCTTAGAGGATAACTTCATTTCTTTTAGTCGTCAACATTGCCT
>BOPN01003383.1:43051-45551 GCA_017312705.2 Penaeus japonicus | reverse complement strand
AGTACTTTAAACATCGTAATATCACTCAAACTAGCACTTAAATTTAAATTCGTTAAAACGAACTTAAAATTTACTTAATCTGGTACTCAATAAAGGACACCAATCAAACTTAAACCGGGGCCCAATCTTGAACATCCTTAAACTAATCTCTCTAATACTTAAATTCAAACCTACTTAAACTGGCACTTATACTTGAATATACTCAAAACCGGTACTTCACCTAATACAAACTGGTCCTCAAAGTTTTCCTGACTTGGTTCCCAGTGCATTTTAGTCAATTCATATTCCTTCACATTAATAACATTCCGATTACATATTCCAATCAATGATCAAGCATCAGATCTTCCAACCATTAATAAGGATAAGCTAGGTCGTGGAGTAGATGCGCCGCCGGGCATATGTGCACTGAGGTCAGCATGCTAACGACTGCGCTACCTAGCGGCTCAACCATTCTAACTCAGAAGAAACGGTTACCCAAAAGGTGACCTAACATATAAAAAATATGATTCAATAAGCACCAACCACAATAAGAGTAGATACGTAAAGAGGAAGAGAAAGAGGGAGAGACAGACAGACAGACAAGCAGAGAAAGAAAGAAAGAGAGAGAGATAGAGAGTAAGAGAGGCAGAGAAAGAAAGAGAAAGAGAGGGTGAAAGAGAGAGAGAAAGAGAGAAAGAGAGAGAGAGACAGAGAGAGAGAGAGAGAGAGAGAGAGAGGAAGAGAGAGAGAGACAGAGAGAGACAGGCAGAGAGAGAGAGAGAGAGAGAGAAAGAGAAAGAGAAAGAGGGGCAGAGAAAGAAAGAGAGAGAGAGAGAAGGAAGAGAAAGAAAGAAAGACAGAGAAAGAGGAATAGAAGAGAGAGAGAGAGAGAGAGAAAGAAAGAACGAAAGGCAGAGAGAGAGAGAGAGAGAAAACCCTGCAAGTCTTTACTGCAAGTCACACAAGACAGACGTTGATATCGCAACCGAGTGAACGCACCAGCGACCGGAAACACAATAGGCGGGGAACTGAAACAAACAACTGTCTGGAAGCTAATCAATAGTTCGAAAATATTTATTCTTCTTCAGTAAGATGATGATATGAGAACTAATCAAAAATGCTGAATGCAAAAAAAACTAAAACAGCAACTACGCAAAAATGCTGAATGCTATAATACCTAATTGTTCTAGAAATGTGTGTGTGAATGTGTGTGTGTGTGTATGTGTGTGTGTGAGAGAGAGGGGAGGGGAGACAGACACACAGAGTAGAGAGAGACAGACAGACAGACAGACAGATAGACAGAGGAGAAAGAGAGAGAGAGAGAGACAGACAGACAGAGGAGAAAGAAAGAGAGAGAGAGAAAAAAAGAGACAGACAGACAGAGGAGAAAGAGAGAGAAAAAAAGAGAGAGAGACAGACAGACAGAGGAGAAAGAGAGAGAGATAAAAAGAGACAGACAGACAGAGGAGAAAGAGAGAGAGAAAGAGAGAGAGTTTTTACACCCTTTACATATAGCATTCCTCAGTGGTAATCTCATAATCACCCCCCGAGGAACTCCCTCTAAAGGGAACAGTTCATAGTTCTCACACCTGACACGTTACATCAACTCATAACAGGTGAATGCCCAGTTGTTTCACCGCGTTTATTTCGTTTTATATCTTTGTAAAGACCAAGATGGTGCGGGCAGAGATACCAACGAAGATTAGAAAGAGAGAGAGAGAGAGAGAGAGAGAGAGAGAGAGAGAGAGAGAGAGAGAGAGAGAGAGAGAGAGAGAAAGAGAGAGAGCGTAAGAGAGAGAGAGAAGGGGAGAGAAAGAGAGAACTCAAAGTCAAAAGTTTTCTTTCGTTTGCTTAACCTCATCTTTCTGAGTTTCTTATCATTTTATTTCCCCGAGTGCTTTAAAAGGGAAATGCGGCATTGTGTGCTGAGGGAAGAATCTGCTTCTGAGTGTCTACTTTAGGCTATGTGTGTTCGTCTATGTGTGTGTGTGTGTTCGTCTGTGTGTGTGTGTGTATTTGTGTGTGTGTGTATTTGTGTGTGTGTGTTTGTGTGTGTGTGTGTTCGTCTACGTGTGTATGTGTGTGTGTGTGTGTGTGTGTGTGTTTGTGTGTGTGTGTGTTCGTCTATGTGTGTTTGTGTGTGTGTGCTTGTGTATGTGTGTGTGTGTGTGTGTGTGTGTGTGTTCGTCTATCTGTGTGTGTATGTGTGTGTGTTTGTGTTTGTGTGTGTGTGTGTGTGTGTGTGACTCCGCATCTAGATACAACAGGAAGTGCTAAACAATTGGGGGTAATGAACAACAGATAAAGGCATTTGAACAGAATACAGCCGTGCTCCCTGTTATGCGGGATAAACCTCGTTTATGTTTACAACAGAACAAACAAAGAGTACTATTGGGTGTTGCATGGATGTTTTTGCCCGTTCAATTACTACACACTTGCTATTACATATCTATTGGTGTATTTATCGCCATCGTCTCTCTCTCTCTCTCTCTCTCTCTCTCTCTCTCTCTCTCGAAACCAC
>BOPN01003383.1:25551-38051 GCA_017312705.2 Penaeus japonicus | reverse complement strand
GTCTCTCTATTTCAGGTAGTTTGGGTGTTGGGAGTTTTTCGTTGTTTGTTATTTTTGTTATCATTATCGTTATTATCATAGTGATTGTATTATTGTGATTATTATCATTACTATGCTTATTGTTGTTGTTGTTGTTGTTGGCATTATCATTGTCATTATTGATGTTACTGTTAGTATTATCATGATCATTTTTATCATTATTATGGTTAGCGTTATTATTATCATTATTATGGTTAGCGTTATTATTATCATTATTATGATGACTATCATTATCATTATTATTATGTTTGTCATTAATATGATGATGATTATCATCATTGTCATTATCATTATCACCATCAATATTATCATTATCATCATCACTATTATCATGATTATCGTCCATATCATCATCAATAACAACGTCATCATTATCATCAACTCCATTACTGATATCATCATCATCTTTTATGTTATCATCTCTATCATCATCACCATTATTGTCATCATCATCAATATCATTATTCGTCATCATTGTTAACATTATCATTGGTAATATCATAATCATACCGCTTCATCTCTGCAATTGCTATAGCTGTAATTTATATTGTTACTTCACTTTTGCAATCACAAACTTTTTTTCGGTATAATATGTTTGTTTTTTTTCCACGTAAGTTGATCCCAGTTCGATTTCTAGAGTTTCCCCTCGAAAGTTCGTCGACCTTTCCATTTTCTTTTAGATAAAGTTCTTTTGTATTATTTTTCCCCATTGCGTTCCTTTTCATATCATGATGATAGCAACTATTTTGACTAGCCTATTATAAGTTTTCTTCTATTTCATTTCGTTTTTTGTGATAACAAGGAGGAAAATATCTAGCTCTCTTTTCTATATTATTATTAATATCACTCTTCCCTTTCATCAGCCTAACCTTTTTTTTCTCTCTTTTCCCCCTATCCTTACGACTTACCTATCGATACCAATTACGTAATCGCTAGTTACCCCTCACCCTGCCCTAATAGGAGCAAATAGGAGGAAGGATCGGGGAATAAGACCACCTAACTTCAACTAACTAGTCCTAGTTAACTTAATTCTGGGGCCCCGTACAGTATGGTGTCTGCTGTACGAAAACTTCAAAACTCACTGCCAGACGCACGAAAGAATTACCATTTTTACTGCCAGATGAACGATGAAAGTATTTGCCTGTGTGCTTCTGTCGATGGCATGAAATTGCAATTATCTTGTATACGTATATACGTACTATAGTGTCTGTGTGTGGTGTATACATATGTGCGTTTGTGTGTGTCTTGTGTGTGTGTGTGTGTGTGTGTGTGTGTGTGTGTGTGTGTGTGTGTGTGTGTGTGTGTGTGTGTGTACAAATATAGAAACAATTGTGCAACTGCAAGGCATGCAATCCAGACGGTTATAAGCGCTGATGCATACTGAGAGAAGGACCGCCAAAGCAACCCTTTTGATGACTCTGATAATCTAGCATAAGCACGACCATTAATGGGCAATGGAACACATAAGAGATATCATGATGGAAAGGGAGAGAGGGAATAAAAGAAGCCAGATAGGGAAGGGGAAGGGGAAGGGGAAGGGGAAGGGAAGGGGAAGGAGAAGGGAAGGGGAAGGGGAAGGGGAAGGGGAAGGGGAAGGGGAAGGGGAAGGGGAAGGGGAAGGGGAAGGGGAAGGGGACGGGGGTAGAGAAAGAGGAAAGGTAGAAAGGGAAGGGGGGAGAAGACAGTACTTAGGGAAAGGGAAGAGAAAGGGATGGCATGACTATAACAAGATGAAAGCACATCAACAACCAACATCCTCTGCATAAAACTGGTATTCAACTCTCCGTATAACATTATATGATGCCATTCGATACAGGGAATAGGGCCGAGAATGATAGGAAAAACAGAGGGAGAGAGAGAGAGAGAGAGAGAGAGAGAGAGAGAGAGAGAGAGAGAGAGAGAGAGAGAGAGAGAGAGAGAGAGAGAGAGAGAGAGAGAGAGAGAGAGAAAGCGAGAGAGCGAGAGTGAAAGAAATACAAACATATCAGAATCACAAAATTGAAGCAAGACAACAAAACCCACAATGCAAAAACAACAACAACAACAGACCAACAAACACACACACAAAAAAAAGGTATCCACGGCCTTCAAGCGAGAGCACAAACTTGAACAAAAATCCCTCCCGCGCAACAAACAGCTGAGCCAGGTTTGGGCAGAGCGAGACTTCGGCAGAGAGAGAGAGAGAGAGAGAGAGAGAGAGAGAGAGAGAGAGAGAGAGAGAGAGAGAGAGAGAGAGAGAGAGAGAGAGGGAGAGATAGAGATAGAGAGATAGATAGATAGATAGATAGATAGATAGAGAGAGAGAGAGAGAGAGAGAGAGAGAGAGAGAGAGAGAGAGAGAGAGAGAGAGAGAGGGAGAGAGAGAGAGAGAGAGAGAGAAAAGAAAGAAAAAATCTTCGTCCTTAAAATCCGGCACAGAGAAAGCACTCACGGGGAATGAAGAGGGAGAGAGTGTTTTGCTCATAGGACATTAGACGTGAAGGAGAGAGAGAAAGAGAGAGAGAGAGATAGAGAGAGAGAGAGAGAGAGAGAGAGAGAGAGAGAGAGAGAGAGAGAGAGAGAGAGAGAGAGAGAGAGAGAGAGAGAGAGAGAGAGAGAGAGAGAGAGAGAGAGAGAGAGAGAGAGAGAGAGAGAGAGAGAGAGAATGAATAAAAGAAAGAAAGAGAGAAAATCATACAGCTTAATACAAACATACCAGAATCACAAAACTGAAGAAAGACAACAAAACCCACGATGCAAAAACAACAACAACATACCAACAAACACAAAAACAAAAAAAAGGTATCCACGGCCTTCAAGCGAGAGCACAAACTTGAACAAAAATCCCTCCCGTGCAACAAACAGCTGATGCAGGTCTGGGCAGAGCAAGACTTCGGCAGAGAGAGAGAGAAAAAAAAATCTTCGCCCTTAAAATCCGGCACAGAGAGCAAGAGAGAGAGAGAGAGAGAGAGAGAGAGAGAGAGAGAGAGAGAGAGAGAGAGAGAGAGAGAGAGAGAGAGAGAGAGAGAGAGAGAGAGAGAGAGAGAGAGAGAGAGAGAGAGAGAGAGAGAGAGAGGGAGAGAGGGAGAGAGAGAGAGGGAGGGAGAGAGAGAGAGAGAGAGAGAGAGAGAGAGAGAGGGAGGGAGAGAGAGAGAGAGAGAGAGAGAGAGAGAGAGAGAGAGAGAGAGAGAGAGAGATTGAGAGGGAAAGATAGAGATTGAGAGGGAAAGATAGAGATAGACAGGGAAAGATAGAGAGAGAGAGAGATTGAGAGGGAAAGATAGAGATTGAGAGGGAAAGATAGAGATAGACAGGGGAAGATAGAGATAGAGAGAGAGAGAGAGAGAGAAAGAGAAAGAAAGAAAGAAAGAGAGAAAATCATACAGCTTAATACAAACATATCAGAATCACAAAATTGAAGAAAAATAACAAAATCCACAATGCAAAAACAACAACAACAACAACAGACCAACAAAAACAAAAACAAAAAAAAGGTATCCACGGCCTTCAAGCGAGAGCACAAACTTGAACAAAAATCCCTCCAGCGCAACAAACAGCTGATGCAGGTCTGGACAGAGCGAGACTTCGGCAGAGAGAGAGAGAAAAAAAATATCTTCACCCTTAAAACCCGGTACAGAGAAAGAGAGAGAGAGAGAGAGAGAGAGAGAGAGAGAGAGAGAGAGAGAGAGAGAGAGAGAGAGAGAGAGAGAGAGAGAGAGAGAGAGAGAGAGAGAGAGAGAGAGACTTCGGCAAAAAAAAAAAAAAAAAAATCTTCGCCCTTAAAATCCGGCACAGAGAAAGCACTCACGGGGAATGAAGAGTGCGTGGGTGTCTTGGGAGGAAGAGAGTGTTTCGTATTTTGCTCATAGAACATTAGACGTGAAGGAGAGAGAGAGAGAGAAAGAGAGAGAGAGAGAGAGAGAGAGAGAGAGAGAGAGAGAGAGAGAGAGAGAGAGAGAGAGAGAGAGAGAGAGAGAGAGAGAGAGAGAGAGAGAGAGAGAGAGAGAGAGAGAGAGAGAGAGAGAGAGAGTGAGGGAGAGAGAGAGAGAGATAGACAGATAGATAGATAGACAAAGAGAGTGAGAGAGAGAGAGAGAGAGAGAAACAACCAGACTGACAAACAAACCATGCGAGAACAGGAGTGTGTATACAAGACTTTTTATCTGTTATTTTCTCTTTTATATAAATAAAGAGGGTTTGATACATAAACATGGACTTAAAGGTGAATAATGAGAGCCATGTTGATATGCAGGGAGAGGGGAGAAACCGGGGATTTAAAGTTACGTCAACAAAATGTCAAAAATAAGAATTACTTCCGGAAACAGCGCACCAGAATAGCACCATCATCACAAAATATATACTATTGTTATCTAAATGTTTTTGTGTTGTGAATTAGTACCACACTCTGATCTATTTTCAGATACAATCATCAAATCTTTATATTGAAGGTAATATATATATATATATATATATATATATATATATATATATATATATATATATATATATATATTTGTAGGTATCAGACATTTATTCTGGATGACATCACAACTAAGACGGGAGCCAGAAGTGGAACACATGAAAAAAATATATATATATATGTATATATAGATATAGATAGATAGATAGATTGACAGACAGATATACAGATAGATAGATAATCGCATGCAGGGAGAAGGACGGGGAGGGACGGCTGAGGACGACGCGCAACATACAACATACAAGTGTGAATCAGGACACACAAAAACACATACATCACACCCAACAACCCACAAAGCTGCCACACCCCACCACTCCCTCCTCACTCCAGCACCCCCCCCCCAATTCTACAACCGTAAACCCAGTCACCTATTCTTTGCACCGAGTCAACCCTCGCTCTTTACATCCAAACACTGGCTAACTCTCCGTGATTCCAAAGGCTCTTTGTTGACACTCAGGCGAAGGGGGGGGGGGGGGGGTCAGTCAACAGTGAAGAGTTCTCGCACTCAAACACGCAGGCCCGATCAAGGCCCTCGCCAGAACCCCTTCCCAAAGGCATGTTGTGAGGTTCGACTACATCGCTTTCCCTTCCGCCGAGTGGGTGGGAGTTGGTGAGCGAAGTTAGAGGGTTGGGGGCAGATGGGAAGGGCGGGGGGAGGGAGGGGGGGAAGGTGGGAGGGAGGGAGGGAGGGAGGGAGGTTGTGAGGGAATTAAAGTGAGTGAGTAAGAGAGAGAGAGAGAGAGAGATTGAGAGGGAAAGATCGAGATAGATAGAGAGAGAGAGAGAGAGGGAAAGAGACAGAGAGAGAAATTAAGAGGGAAAGATAGAGATAGATAGAGAGAGAAAAAGAAAGAGAGAGAGAGAAAGAGAGAAAAAAAGAGAGAGAGCGAGAGAAAAAAAAGTCAAGGAATTAATATAAGAATAAGAAAATGACAAAGAATTCCAAAAGACACACAAGATTTGAGAAACGCTTTACAAGATAATCCATCACGCTCAACCTCCAAAAGTTCAAAAACACAAGAAATGTGACTCTGAGGAAAGCTCGAGAACAAATGAATCCTCATGCGTTGCTGATTTAGGAGATGAACCCATAGGATGCTTAGAGTTTAGTGTATGTAAATGCGACAGTGTGCGTGTCTTGGGTATGTATGCTTGTGTGGTTCAAAGTTGTTGAATATATATATATATATATATATATATATATATATTTTTTTTTTTTTTTTTCTATTCTTTCTTTTGGTGATATTTTGGCACATGAATTGTTTTCTTTATCAAGCTCTCCTTATATATATATATATATATATTACAGCATATATATACATATATATATATATAACCAGCGGAATATTCGCACAGACGTCTGCAAATCTAACTGTCCATTCGTCTATCCATTTCACGGAATTGCTACAAATTAAAGTGAGTTGCAATCGCCCATGTTAGATTCATATGCTCGCTGTGATGGCAAAATACAGCTCGTTTTACCGTTAGTTCAACAATTCCTCACATACAGATACATCAGGTTCGGGCGAAAAAAAAGGCCGGTTCTCAACGCCCATGATAAATGGAACGTGACGATGAAAATGAAATAGTTTCGACAACTTTTATCTTCAATATTCTCGTTTTCTATACGCACGTCTCGGTTATAGAAAACGACGCTCTTTTCGAAAACCCTCGAGTAAACAATCACTTAGAATTATTATGATTACTCCATTTCGATAAATGTTTATTAAACCACGCAGAATTATTAGAAAAATAACGAACCGACAATACAGAAGACGATGAATTTTGGGGCGAAGGTATAGTTTGTCTATTTCGTTATCGCTCGAAAATGGAAAAGATAATATTCTCCACCTAACGCAATAGTATTTCTCACCGTAAACACTTACGGAATTTGTATCATATCTCTCTCGAAACGTTCCCGGCTGACGCTTTACTGGGCACTGAGAAATGATACAATGGATATAACAAAATGCAGGTTTATTTAAGGGAAGGGAAAAGCAATTCCTTTATTTCTTTTCGACATTTTCTCTGTCTTTCTTTTCCTATCTCTCTTTAAATTCTTTTCGCCACTTCTTTCTTTTTAATTCTTTCTTGCACTCCTCCTTTTTTAAATTTCTTCCACCTTCAACCTTTCCAAATTAGCCGCCATTTTGTTCCATGGTATTTTCTTTTAATTTCATTCTCTTTTCTTTCCCTTTTTCCACCTCCATTATCCCTCTCCACTTCGTTCACATTCTTACTGTTTCTCTTTCTTCATTCCTTTTCGTGTATCTTTCATTTCCATTTCTCTCTTTCTCATTTACTATCTCTTTCTCACTTCTCATCCTCTTCTCTTCTCTAAATCCTCTTCTCTCTCTCTCTCTCTCCTCTTCCTCTCTCTCTCTCACTCTCTCCGCTTCCTCTCTCTATCTCTCTCTTACTCTTCTTATTCCTCCTTCGCCTTTACTGATTCACTTCCACTTACTCCTCCTTCCCTTTCTTTCTCTCATTCATTCCTACTCCTCATCCGCCTCTTTCCCTCCGCCTTCTTCTCTACCTTCTCCTCCTATTCCATCGCTCTTACTTCAACCTCTTCTTCCTTTTTCTTCTCCCTCTTCTTTCTCAATTACACTTACTCCTATTCCTGCTCCTCCTCCTTATTTACGGCTTCCTCTACCACCTCCTCCTTCTCCACTTTTTTTTCTTTCTTTCTCTTCCTCCTCTCTTCCTCTACATCTTTCTCCTTCACCCTTTCCTCCTCTTACTTTCCTTTATCCTCCTCCATCACTTATCCCTCCTTCTTTCCCTCCTCCTCCCTCCTTATTTCCCTATATCCTCCTCCACCACTACTTCTTCTTCCCCTTCCTCACCTCATCCTTCCCTTCCTCCTTTACTCTTCCCTCCTTCCCCCTCCTCCTCTAACACCACCTCCTCCTCCCCCTCCTTCATTCCTCCTCCTCCACCTCTCCTTCTTCCTTCATATTCTCTTCTGGCCCCTTTCCTTCCTCTTCCACCTCTCTTCCCTCCTTCCTCCTCCACCTCTCATCCCACCCACCTCCCTTCCTCCTCCCATTCTCCTCCCTCCTCCCTCCTCCAACTCTCCTCCCTCCCTCCTCCTCCTCCTCTCTCCTCCCTCCTCCAACTCTCCTCCCACCCTCCCTCCCTCCCACCCATCTCCTCCACCTCTCCTCCCACCCACCCTCCCACCTCCTCCACCCCACCTCCCACCCTCCTCCTCCCTCCCTCCCTTCTCCTCCCACCTCCTCCCTCCCTCCTCTTCCTCCTCTCCTCCCACCCTCCCTCCCTCCCACCTCTCCTCCCTCCCTACTCCTCCTCCTCCTCCTCCTCCTCCTCCTTCTCTCTTCCCTCCCTCATTTCCTCCCGCACGGCACTCACGCTAGGCCATCAAATGCCTCCCCTATTGGTATGACGTTGACTAACCTCCGTCGGCAGCTTCTGACGAGTATTTGAGGCCCTTTTAGGAGTGTTTGTGCAAGACTACGCCGCCAGACATCGTGTAAGGCTTCCTCCTCGTCCTTGCTTCGACTTCGGTTTCTGGTTGGTGTTTTTCTTGCTTTATTATTATTATTTCTCTCTCTTTCACTTTTTTTTTTTTTTTTTTTTTACTTCCATTTCTGTTTTTGTCGGGGTTATTTTCCTTTAGATTTATTTTTTTTCTTTTGATCTTACTTTTTTATGTTTTATTTCCATTATTCATGTAGTTGTCAATCTGTTGGTTTTGTTTATGTTTTATTAAAGGCTGATTTCTTTATTCTTGTATATATATATTTTTTTTCCTTTTTTCCTTTCATCTTCATTATTTTTTCTGCTGTTTACCTCTTTCATTCTCCACTTCCTTTATTCCCTCTTCTACTTCCTCTTCATCAGTCTTTTTCTTCTTCTTCCTCGTTCTTCTCCTCTTTCTCCTCTTCTTCCTCCTCCTCCTCCTCCTCCTGCTGTTGCTGCTGCTGTCGATATTCCTCTTCCTCCTCCCCCTCTTCCAGTCTCCTCCACCTCATCTTCTTATTTTTCTTCTTCCTTCTGTTGCTCCTCCTCCTTTTCTTCTTCCTACTGCTCTTCCTCCTCCTCCGCCTCCTTCTCCTCTACCTCCCCCTCCCTCCTATCCCTCCTCCATCTCCTCTACCTCCCCCTCCCCTTTTTTCATCTCCCTCCTCTTCCTCCTTTACCTCCTCTACCTCTTATCCCTCCTTCTCCTCTCCATCCTTCCTCTCATTTCACGGCGCGACGGCTTTCTTCCTCCGACCCCCCGACCCCCCCTTCCCCCTCGACCCCCCCTCCACACCCCCTTCCCCCGAAATGACAAAGGAGTCACTTAGGTCATCCTCATATCGGTTCCAGAACAAGATCCTTTTCTCTTCGCTCTCGCCGGACAACCAGACTCGAGGTCCTACTCCATCCTCCTGAGTCGATGGAGGGTCAGAGAGTCCCTTAACGTTCCCTCTTGGATTGATAAGTGACATCCTTCCATCACTCTAAATCCTTGTTAGGAAAGGACATTTTGTCATCTTCATCGGTGGAAAGGATGAAGGCGTTTCCTGGAGGATCTCTTTGGCAGGATTTGGTTTTGGGAATTAGGGAGGATGGGAGGATGTCGTGGTGGTGGTGATGATGATGATGATGATTATGAGGATGGGAGGATGTTGTGGTAGTGGTGATGATGATGATGATGATGATGACGATGATGATGACGATAATGATATCAACAGTAATAATGATAATGACATTGGTAAGGATAATAATGACGATGGTGATAATGATATTGGTAAGGATGATAATGATGATAGTGATAATGATAGGAGTCAAAATGATAATGATATTAACACAAATGATAACATTGATGATAATTATAATGATGATTGTATCAATGATAATGATAATAATGATTATAATAATAAAAATAACAGTAATGATAATAGTAAAGGAAATGGTTTTAAGAGCTACAAGAATAACAATAATCATAAAGACAATGATAATGTTGGTAATGATGTTGATGACAGTAATGATAACAACAGTAATGATGATAATGATGTTAATGATTGTAATAATAGTAATAGCAATAATAATAATGATGATAATAATAATAATAACAATAATAATAACAATAACAACAATAATAGTAAAATTAATGATGCTGATAACAACAGTCATAATAATAATGATAATGACAATAAATATACTAATGGTAGCAATAGTAATAATGATAACAATGTTAATGACAACGAATCAAACAAAAACTCACATTTTTCATTTGACACGAATTCCAAAGCAGAAACCTAGCAGTAAAATAAAGAATCAAGCGCATGAACACGCGACAGCTGCACAAGATCAATTGCAGCAATTTCGATAACACCCCTTCCGATTCTGCACTTTTTGAAGCGTCGTTGCAAGGCATAAAACTACGCACTTTTGGCGGCGGTGCAAAAGGGTGAATACCAAATACCCCGTTTCCTTACACTTCAGCGCTTTCGATTCACCCTTTCCACTTCTAAAACAGTTTTATTTATCAACACATACAATAAGAAAAACAAATACCACATAAACCATGTTTTTGCGACCTGTTATTTCCCCCACGTATAGAAAACATGTGAGAAAAGAAATATTGGGATTATTATTTTTCCCGATCACCTAAAACAAATTGTCAAAAGTTAGAATCACAGATCGTATCTTTATCCAATTAGTGGAATAACTTTAAAATCAAGTCTTCAATAAACTTTGAAGAAATAAAACCTCAGGGCAAGACACATGAAACGATAAATGCACAAAGTAATATTTACCCTCAAACAAAAACTTGACATCAAAGACGGCAAGAGATTGGCCAATCTTCTCTTGTCATTTATTAAATGAAAGTCGGTGAAAGGGAGGAACTTGTGGCTTATTGAATTTATGGCAGCTATTTGTCCAGAGGAGTAAATGTAATAAATGTGAGGTTTATTGGATATATCTGATAAAGACAGAGATAAATACATTAACTATTTATGACAACTTCTTGTGTAAATGTGTATGTGTGTGTGTATATATATATATATATATATATATATATATATATATATATATATATATATATATATATATACATATATATATATATATATATATATATATATACATATATATATATATATATATATATATATATATATATATATATATATATATATATATATATATATATATATGTCTCTAAAAAAACATGCCCAGCTACTTTGGTCATTAAAATACCCTTTTTAAAGATTATACGGTCGATAGCTCGATCGGCTCTCCCCCCCCCATCATCCCAAAAAAAGTCCCTTAAGCCCTTAAACATACAGTATATAAGTACAATAACTTCAATATTGATGAGCGATAAGTGAGAAAAAAGATAAAGCACGAGGGTTTGAAGGCTAATATATAGATATTGATCATGAAGAATATATGGAACCAAGTATTTAAATACACTCGATTAGAACCTTTACTACACATGCGCAATGGAATCTATGTTTGCATGAGTATCCATAACCAGCAAACTTATTAAATTGCATTATTGATTTCACCCTGAGCTTTTTACAAGAGACTCCTTTCACACTTTTTACTCGCATATTAGTTTCATTTCTTTTTTACGAGTTTGTACTTTTCACGGTTCTTTTCCCTCCGCCATTCTTCAATTCCCGGATACTGTAACGATCTTCCATCTTGTCTACTGACGGCGAGCATCTGACGAGTGTCGGCAGACCTTTTAGCTGTGTTTACGTAAGACGACGCGCGGCAGTGTACACAACTCACCCCCCCCCCCCCACCCCCCACCCCACCCCTCACACACCCACCTCCCTCTCTCTATCTCTCTCCTCTCTTATCCTTACCTCCTCTTTAACCCCCATCCCCCCCTCTCTGACTCTCTCTTCCCCCATCCTTAACTCCCCCTCTCTCTCTCCTCCCCCATCCTTAACCCCCCTCTCCCTCTCTCCCTATCTCTCTCCTCTCTCATCCTTCCCTCCTCTTTACCCCCCCCCCCCCTCTCTCTCTCTCTTTTCCCCCGTCCTTAACCCCTCTCTCTCTCCTCCCCCATCCTTAACCCCCCTATCTCTCTCCTCCCCCATTCTTACCCACCCCCCTCTCACTCTCTTTAACCCCCTCTCTCTCTCCCTCCCCCCCTCTCTCTCTCCTCCCCCATCCTTAACCCCACCTCTCTCTCTCCTCCCCCATCCTTAACCCCCCCTCTCCCTCTCTCCCTCTCTCTCTCTCCTCCCCCTCCGTCCGCTTCTTCTTCTTTTGAGGGAGAGGTCGACAACCCATCCTCCTCTTTAGCTCTCATTTGGTGATGGTCGAGACATGGCACACACACACATGCATACATATCCTTATGCGTGCGTGCGTGTGTGTGTGTGTGTGTGTTTGTGCATGTGTTTGTGTTTATGTGTGTGTGTATGTGTGTGTGTGTGTGTTGTGTTTGTTCGTTTGGGTGCGTGTTTGTGTGACGTGTGTGTGTGTTTGTGTGTGTGTGTGTGTGTGTTTGTGTTTGTGTGTGTGTGTGTGTGTCTTTGTGTTGATGTGTGTGTGTGCGTGTGTGTGTGTGTTAGAGAGAGAGAGAGAGAGAGAGAGAGAGAGAGAGAGAGAGAGAGAACGAGAGAGAGAAAGGAAGAAAGAGAGAGAAAGAGAAAGCAAGCTTCCTACAGTACAAGCCCACAACACGACCCCCCCCCCTCAAAAAAAAAAAAAAAAAACGACCCGAGCAAGACGATAAGACCTCCATCCCCGAGACGACCTGCGAAGGGATGCAACCGTCAGACGATCTCTATCCGAGTTCTCCTTTTCAGCAGTTTAATATTCATGGTATTGAGAGCCTCGCGCAGGGAACACGTGTTTGAATTACTTTAGAAGAGAGACAGAAATGGGGTTGAAGTTCGACGGGATGGGATTATTTATTTCTTTGTGGCTTTGAAGGAGCGTGTTTGTCTGCGTGGACACGGATGGTCTGAAATTTTTAGGACTCGATGAGTGACTCTTGTACATGTTACACTCTGCTGGA
>BOPN01003383.1:10551-20551 GCA_017312705.2 Penaeus japonicus | reverse complement strand
ATCTTTTCCTCTTAAGTGGCGGTGATTCCAGCTAACGATATCTGGGCTTCCGAAGATTCTAGGTGTAAGTCAGGTCTTGAGGCAGACCTAGAGGGCGGTGATATTTCTCGCTACTCTCTCTCTTTCTTTGTCTTCGTCATCTCTTTCTCTCTCTCTCTCTTTCTCATGATCAATATCATCATTCTTATCATGATCATTATCAGCATTGTCATCACCATCGTAATCATCATCACTATCATAATCATCATTATCATCGTCGTCATCATCATCATCACAATCATCATCACCATCATCATCGTCAACATTATCAATGGTAGTATCAACATTATAATTATTGCTCTTACGAATTCATTCTCATTACCTGTGACACTTCAAGTCACATTTATTGGATTTCATAAACAGCGACCTTTATATATATATATATATATATATATATATATATATATATATATATATATATATATATATATATAAAGACTGACACATAACGCAATCACTACATGCAACGGACTACAAAATACAACCTATTAAACTCTGCAATGCATCTGCAACAACGGAATAGGTAAACAAGATAATAACCAATTTATCCAACTATCACATCGACTTGAAAGTATTTTTCAAAAGCAAAAAGTGACCAAGTAGTTCTTGTATTTCAGAGACGTATGAATTGCGCACATTATATAACTATTTTTAGAAAGATACAATATGTGTTCTTTCTTTTTTCGCAATCAGCAACTGAGATGATGATCCCAATGGGAAAATTAATCATGTGGGTCATTATGTTGCTTCTTGAGATGAATAAGATAATCAACAAAACCGACAGTCCATTTATCACTCGTTCCCTTTTATTATCTCTCTTTCTTTCTCTCTCTCTCTCTCTCTCTCTCTCTCTCTCTCTCTCTCTCTATCTATCTATCTATCTATATATATATATATATATGTATATATATACATATATATATATATATATATATATATATATATATATATATATATATTATAGATACACACATATACATACATATATATATCCCTCTCTCTCTCTCTCTCTCTCTCTCTCTCTCTCTCTCTCTCTCTCTCTCTCTCTCTCTCTCTCTCTCTCTCTCTCTCTCTCTCTCTCTCTCTCTCTCTCTCTCTCTCTCACTCACACACACAATCACTCAATCACTCACGCACTCGCTCACTCACTCTCTCGCTCTCCTTCATGCTAATTCCGAAAGCTGTATCTCGGAGAAACCTCGCGATAACAGCAGTTAAAATTATGATAATTTGGTCTCGTATGTTTCACTTAATTTGCTCAAGGTAAACGTAGCCTAACGAGCTACTAATATACGCCATTATACGACTGTTTGCGGCCTTGGATTTACGGACACCGCATATAACGACCGTTTCTTCCTCTCTGTCTTATTCCTTTTTTTGAAATGCGAAATCTGCACGCCACTCAAAATTCTTTGGGGTTTGTATGCCTCGGTGTGTTTATTTGTTGTTTATTTGGTGAAACACATGCTAGTTTTTCTCTTAATAGGTGTCACACCATGTGGAATCTTGGTTGTTAAAACAAATATTAAATTTAAACTAATTATTTCAGAGTTCGCACTACTGTTGCGTTAGATAAACCAGTAACGTTTACACGTATATCAAAGTTTTCATTTAGAGGAACACTGCCTATTATAATGACGTTTCACATTAAGAAAGGAATGTTTGAATTATTTGAAAAAAAAAGCAAATCATGCAAAGTCAAAGTAAAAAAACGAACAATCGAACAAGTATTACAATCGAGACAAGAATAATAATGGAATACACGTCAACAAACAACCTCTATAAATCCCCTATTCCTATTTCATATAGTTTTCCCATTCTTATAGCATGTTAAAGCGAGCCGTTAAAAGACTATAAATAGCTAATTATGGTGAGAGGCTCCGTAAACACTAGCCAGTTGTTTCCAAAGTTCCGTGGAACATTCATTTTGGTTTCTGTTCTCCAGACTTTTCTAAAATTCAAATGAGTTGCTCTTATTATGTATTTTTTTTTTTTTTTTGATAGTACTTAGCGGGGGTGAGGGGAGGGGTGGGGTGGGGTGTGGTGTTGCTGAGGTCTAGCTATGTTGGTTTATTGCTTTGTTTGACTGGGTTATGTTGAGTGAACTTTGAAGAATATTGGTGATATGGATATTATTATCATTATATGGTGATCTGGATATTATTGTGGTGACGAGGAAGAAGAAGAAGAAGACAATGTTGATATTAAGCGGAAAAAAAATACAGGGTAAAAGTAGAACTGGAGGTGCAGATAGAGAGGGATGAAGCCAGGGAGAGAAAGAAATAGAGGGAGAATAAGTGGAGGAGATAGAAAAAAAAGACGGAGAAAGATAGACACATAGATAAACAGACAGACAGACAAACAGACACAGAAACAAACACAGTAAAACAAACAGGCAACCAAAATAGAAAAACAACAACAACAACAGACAAACAGAAAAAAAAGAAAGAAAGCACAAAAGAACCAAAAGAAAGCCCCCCACCCACCCACCCACCCCCCAAAAAAAAAAAGAAAAGAAAAAAAAACAAGCATCCGAAGCCAAGGCAGAGAGAGAGAGAGAGAGAGAGAGAGAGAGAGAGAGAGAGAGAGAGAGAGAGAGAGAGAGAGAGAGAGAGAGAGAGAGAGAGAGAGAGAGGACAGGGCGCAGGGCGTAGGCTGATGTTGTTTCCGCTTTTCCAACACGTCCCAAGGGAAGTTGAGTTCTTCCACCGCCTTCTAGAACATTGGCGATGATCCAGGCCTAACGATGACAATTCTTCGGTTGAGCCTTTTTTCTCTAGGGCTACTCCTTGGGTAGTCTCAGGGCTATTTCTTTTGATTGTCTACTCTCGTATTGTTTTTCTTGATTTTTTTTTTCTTTTTTATTATTTTCTGTTGATTATTTTTCCTTCCTGTCCCTTTTTTTTCTGTTGGATTGTGTGTTTGTGTGGTAACCTATTTGTTCCTTTTATTTATTTATTTTTTATTATTGTCATTGTTTTGGCCTTTCTTCCTCTTCTCTCTCTCTCTCTTCTCTCTCTCTCTCTCTCTCTCTCTCTCTCTCCCTCTCTCCCTCTCCCTCTCTCTCTCTATTTTCTCTTTTTCTCCCGCCACCCTCTCTATCTCTTTCTCTAACCCACCTTCTCTCTCTCTCTCTCTCTCTCTTTCTCTTCCTCTCTCTCTGTCTCTCCGTCTCTCTTTCTCTTCCCCTCTCTCTCCGTCTTTCTTCCTCCTCTCGTAGAGGAAACGTTAAAAAAACACTTTTGAAATGCAGGAATAAATGCTCTTAAAATAGTCTTTCATTTGAATTCTATGTTTGACTGCTGGCTTGAATTATGTCCATGTTTATGATCGTTTTTTTACTTAGTACAGTGGCCTCTGTTGTAGCGTATTGACTAAGAAAAAAGAAATAAATGTAATAAGAGAGAGGGAAGGGAGGGACAGAGAGGCAATCAGATAGACTTATTGGGAGTCTAATAAAAAGGAAGAACGATGAACAAGCGGATGGATAGATATAAAAGTGGGACAGACAGACAGATAGATTGATAGACTGACCATATATATATATATATATATATATATATATATATATATATATATATATATATATATATATATATATATATATATATATATATGTGTGTGTGTGTGTATGTATATATATAAATATATATATATATATATATATATATATATATATATATATATATATATATATATATATATATATATATGTATGTATGTATGTCTGTATGTATGTATGTATGTATATACATATATATATATATATATATATATATATATATATATATATATATATATATATATATATATATATCGAGGAGAGAGCGAGCTAGTGAGAAAGAAAGAGAGAGAGAGAGAGAGAGAGAGAGAGAGAAAGAGAGAGAGACAGAAAAGGCAAGAGAGAGGAACAACAAATGAGAGACAAACACACCCTGCATAAGTTTCAGGATTGGCACATCCGCATCCAGCCCAGCGTGACAGTTTGCATAATGCCGTGCCAATGCGCCAACTCACATTCTTTTGCAACAAAACGCATATAGATTTCCGCTTGCAGCTAAACCTCTCACATGAAACCCTCCATTGTGAGTGATCCTCTCCCCCCTCCCACCCACCCCCCCCCCTTCCCCTTACCTTTGCGAAATGTTTTATTCATACCAATTTTATCATTTAATTTCGCTCATCCCCCCCCCCCTCCCTCTACACCTCTACCCCTCAAACCTTCAGTCTCCCCATCCCCATCCCACCCCCTTTCCCCCTACACCTCATCCCCCTTCCCCCCTTCCCCCCTCTCCCCTCATCTCTCTCCCCCCAAGCGAGTAGCATAGTCTCCCCATCCCCATCCCACCCCCTTCCCCCCACACCTCATCCCCCTTCCCCCTCTCCCCCCATCTCTCTCCCCCCCAAGCGAGAAGCAGAGGTCGGAATGCCAGTGCAAAGGGAAACTCGAGCAACATTGCAATGCTAGTGGAATATGCGATGATCAGTAGTAATCGTCATATAAAAGTGATTGTTGTTACCGTGGCTCTGTGTATTGGCTGTGATGTGTCTAAGGCAAACGTTATCATTATTGTGAATCTTTATTGGATATTTTTTTTATAGCCATTGCATTAAATATATCGTGGTTCTGTGATCCGTAATGTTGGCAGTATCGTTAACGTTGGCTTGCAATATTTTAAGAAGGGGATATTTATTGCAGGGATATATATCTTTTTTGTTTTCTTGCACTTTATTTATCTATTTTTTTCTATTTGGTCTATCTCCCTTTTCTCTTCTCTCTCTCTCTCTCTTCCTTTTTATCTCTCTCTCTCTCTTCTCTCTCTCTCTCTTTCTCTCTCCGTCCTCCTCCCCCCTTCTCTCTCTCTCTCTCTTTCTCTCCCCCTCCTCTCTCTCTCTCTCTCTCTCTCTCTCTCTCTCTCTCTCTCTCTCTCTCTATTATATCGCTCTCCTGATATGTAAATGTTTATCCGCCTTATGTACTGTAAATATTTCAATCTGTTGATATAGCTGTAAGGTTTGTAAAAGATATGTGAGCCCAAAGAGGGACTAAGATTGGGGTGAGGATAACCTATGCTACCTTATCCTTTGGAGATGTAAGTGACCACTTGTATCAATAAACTTGTCAAAGTCAAAGTTTCTCTCCCTCTCTCTCGCTCTCTCTGTCTGCCTCTCTCTCTCTCTCTCTCTCTCTCTCTCTCTCTCTCTCTCTCTCTCTCTCTCTCTCTCTCTCTCTCTCTCTCTCTCTCTCTCTCTCTCTCTCTCTCTCTCTCTCTCTCTCTCTCTCTCTCTCTCTCTCTCTCTCTCTCTCTCTGCCTCTCTCTCTCTCTCTCTCTCTTTGTCTGTCTGTCTGTCTGCCTCTCTCTCTCTCTCTCTCTCTCTCTCTATCTATCTATCTCTATCTTTCTCTCTCTCTCTCAACAACTTATACATATATTTATTTATCCAGATTAATTGTATATTTCCTTACCTTTGATTATCCATCATTCCATCCCGCCGTGTAATCTCTCGCTCTTTATTACCTTATTCGTTTACATGCCTCCAAGGCTACATATCTAGCTATCTGCCTCGCCGTCAAAATGTGCGTATGTCCCGGTATGTTCCTCTTGGCATTCTTCCTGTTCTTCCTCTTTTATGACCTCCCCCCCTCCCCCCTCCCCGCCCCTGCCTCGCCGTCCTCCTCCTCCTCCTCCTCCTCCCCCCCTCCCCGCCGTCCTCCTCCTCCTCCTCCTCCTCCCCCCCATCCCTCCCTCTTTCTCGTTCTCATGCCGTCGCATATTTATAGGCCGCTTGAAGGCCTTTCTTCATCTCCTTCTCCACTCTTCTTTCCCCTCTTTCTTCTTTTTTCCCCTTCCCTCTCCTATCCTTCCCCATCTTCCTTATAACACCCCTTTTCTTCTCGGTGCTTCCCGCAACTTGGTATATGCGCGCGTACTCTTCCCCTCCCCCCCCCCCCCTCTCTCTCTCTCTCTCTTCGTCCCTCCCCCCCCCCCCGGTATTCCCCCGGTATTCCCCCCAAATCCCCTCTGTTTTTCCCCCTCACCCCACTCTCTCTATCCCTTCCCCGGCACACTCCACACTCCACCTTCTCTGCTTATCCCCTTTACCCCCCCCCCCCCCCCCTATCCCTTCCCCGGCTTTCCCTCACATCCCCCCATTCCCTCCCACTATTATACCCCCTCCCCCTGTTATCACCCCCCACCTCCCACCACCGCCCCCCCCCCCCGTTACCCCCTCTCCCCCCCTATCCCTTCCCCAGCTTTCCCCCACACCCCCTCATTCCCTCCCACTATTACACCCCCTCCCCCTGTTATCACCCCCCACACCTCCCACTGCCCCCCCCCGTCCCCCGTTATCACCCCCCCACCCCCCCCCCCCCCGTCCCCCGTTATCACCCCCCCCTCCCACCTCCCACCGCCCCCCCCCCCTCCCCACCCGTTACCCCCTCCCACTGTTATCGTCCCGGCCGTAGCAATCGAGACGGCGTACGTGAAAGACGGTCCCGCGTCGGCCATAGCAGCGTCAATTTCCGATCATGTTTAGAGTCGTGAAGGCGAGCGAGCGAGCGAACGGCGGCACTAGTCATGCGAGGGAGAGATTGCACGCAAGGAACAATGCAGTCGGGAATCTCTTGACTTCGGGAGGCACGTGTGCACAAAGGAGAAATATGGCGGTTCGCAGTGCCATCTGTTGGTGTCTCGCGGAAGCTCAGGCACAAAGGGAGCGCGGGATTTGTGGATCCATCATGGGTCTTGTGCTTATGTTACGATTCCTTTCTTTCTCTCTTTCTTTCTTGTTTTTTGGTACTCGTCATATCTCTCTATCTCTCTCGCTCTCTCGCTCTCTCGCTCTCTCTCTCTCTTTCTCTCTCTCACTCACTCTTTGTCTTTCTCTCTCTCTCTCTCTCACTCACTCACTCACTCTTTCTTTCTCTCTCTCTCTCTCTCTCTCTCTCTCTCTCTCTCTCTCTCTCTCTCTCTCTCTCTCTCTCTCTCTCTCTCTCTCTCTCTCTCTCTCTCTCTCTCTCTCTCTCTCTCTCTCTCTCTCTCTCACTTTCTCTCTCTCTCACTCTCACTATATCTCTCTCTCTTTCTCTCTCTCTCTCTCACACACACACTCACTAACTCACTCTCTCTCTCTCTCTCTCTCTCTCTCTCTCTCTCTCTCTCTCTCTCTCTCTCTCTCTCTCTCTCTCTCTCTCTCTCTCTCTCTCTCTCTTTCTGTCTATATCTCTCTCACTTTCTCTCTCTCCATCTATATCTCTCTCACTTTCTCTCTCTCTCTCTCTCACTCTCACTATCTCTCTCTCTCTATCTATCTATCTATCTATCTCTCTCACGGTTTCTCTCTCACTTTCTCTCTCTCTTTCTCTCTCTCTCCCTCTCTCTCTCTCACTCACTAACTCACTCTCTCTCTCTCTTTCTCTCGCTCGCTTCATCATGGTCAAGCTATAAGCACTAAGGACTCAGAAGTTCGAATTATAAACCAAAAGAAAATGTTTGCCATTGATCAGACACATGATCAAGAATACGCATGTTTGATTTCTTCTTAACGACCAAAGAAAGAAGAAGAAAACAACAACATTAAAAACCCCTTCTTAATGATACAAACAAACACCAAGAAAAAATATCAAATTAACCAGCCCCCCTGCCCCGCCCTCCACCTTCCCTTCCCCGACCCACAAAAAAACAACAACAACAAAATAAACCCCACAAATACTCACCGAGCATCCCGACAGGGAAAGCCGACGGCGCATGGATGTCGGGGCCGACGACCGACTGCGTGACGATCCACACGTAATTTTTGCCCGTCAGACCCAATCCTTCGGCTGCCCGCATGATGGACGCCGCCTCGATCCGGGTGGAGTAAAGGAGCATAATCCTTGCCTCACTATCGGCGATGACTCCGAGGTCGTCCTCAGCGCGGTTGACCAACACGGTGTCGATGATGGTGAACCTGAGGGAAGGAGGGGGAGGGAGAGAGAGGGTGGGTTAGATGGGTGTGTCCTTTTTTTTTTCTTTTTTTTTGTGGAGTTTTGTCTCTGTCTATTTAGTTTGTTGTGGGGATTGTTGTTATTATTAGTGTTGTTGTTGTTACGATGATGGAAAGGATAACTAACTATCAGAAGCATTGTTATATTATCATCATTATTGTACAGTCTCCGTTGCAGCATAAGCACACATACACAAACACGTGCGCGCAATTCAAAACCTACAATAGATGACTCAATGGCGCGATCAAGCGAGTTCAAAATACATTGATTGAGTAAAGCATAGAAATCTGTATAAATAATACCGGATATGCTCTCTATTATGCTATCTTGGTTAGGTACGTCAAGAGAATAGATTTTATTTTCCTGATAGTGTAAACTTGTTCATATGCGAGTGTTAATTGTGTGTATATATGTATACATGTATACAAATGTGTGTGTGTGTATATACTTACACAAACAAAAATGCCTATCCACACAAATGCACAGACATTAATCACTCATTTATTTGTGTATAGGATGCATATCAATTCACAAAAATGATATCCAACTATGCTACACTAATACTAAATTAATACATACACAACCATAGCTTTTTCTTTTTACTTTTATTACCCTACATCCATCCCCTTTTTCTCCCTCGCCTCTTCATTTTTCCTTTCTTCTCATTTTTCCAATCCCCTTCCGTACCGTACCGTACGTACCGTACCGTACCGTACCCTTCCTCCCACAGCAAAAGACAAAGGAGAAGAAATATCACATGACACGGTACGTACCGGCAACCACGCTTCCCTCAAGCACTATTGCTTGAACTCGAGATCCATAGTTCCTATAGTGTTGACATTGGGTGTTGTTGTTATGGTGGTGAAGCTAAGGTGGAAAACAGACGAGCGGGGGAGAACAGTTCACGAAAATGGGATACTTCTAATTGCTTTACGCTGTACTCTCTTTTCTTTTTATCGTTTTCTCTTGTTATTTTGGAGGCAGCGTGGCATTGTCTTTGCCGTTTCAAGGGAGGTATTACCACAGCTTATGGTTTTACGACGGGCGCGCCACAATAACATCATTGGAGAGAAAATGTATGTGGGGCATATAGCCATTGTGTTATACGTTCTCCCTCGCCTAGTCTCCGGGCTACTCCCTCCCTCCTCCTGTCTCTCTCTTTCTTTATTTCTTTCTCTCTTCTCTTTCTTCGTTTTTTTTTTCTATTTTTTTCTATTTCTCTTTTTCTTTCTCTTTCTCTCTCTTTCTCTCTATCTCTCTATCTGTGTCTCTTTCTCTCTCTCTGTCTCTTTCTCTCTCTCTCTCTCTCTCTCTCTGTCTCTCTCTCTCTCTCTCTCTCTCTCTCTCTCTCTCTCTCTCTCTCCCTCTCTCTCTCTCTCTCTCTCTGTCTCTGTCTCTGTCTCTCTCTCTCTCTCTCTCTCTCTCTCTCTCTCTCTCTCTCTCTCTCTCTCTCTCTCTCTCTCTCTCTCTCTCTCTCTCTCTCTCTCTCTCTCTCTCTCTCTCTCCCTCTCTCTCTCTCTCTCTCTCTCTCTTTCTCTCTCTCTCTCTCTCTGTAACACGCAAACTCACACTATCTATCTTTATACCTGTCTATCTAACTTCTGACTATCTACCTCAACAACACCAGCTCTATTTCTCTCACCATCTATCTCTTTCTCCCTCTCGTTTCCGGGGAGAAAGTTCCAGAAGGAGGGTGCCAGAACGAGGGTTGGCACCGGTGTCATAAGGGAATGTAAAGGATGCCATCCAACTGATACTTTTTATGGGAATGTGATCTCCTTGTTTTGAAAGTTTTTTTTAAGGGACGTCCATAGCGTATTGAAATTTTGAGGTAAAGAGGTTGGTACGTATTTGACAGAAATTGGTGAAAATCTGATTATTTTATGTTTTTTTTATTTCTAAACTGTAGTGAAAGTTGGCCTGGATCGGTTAATAAGAACTGGTAGAATTAAGATGTTTATTTATATAGTA
>BOPN01003382.1:159828-163147 GCA_017312705.2 Penaeus japonicus | reverse complement strand
CTGTTTTACCAGCGTGTTCGCCATAATGACATTTGCTGAATTTCATACATTGATATATAAAGGCAATCAAAGGCCGTAATATGGCTATTATTATTTCTTTATCATCACATAATTTTCTTTTATCATTTACGTTTACTCTTGGCTATATAGGCTATGAGAATCCTACTATAAGGATAAAACAGCATTTATGACAACTTGCTGAGAGTGTTTATTCAAAATTTGGGAACATCACTATGAAATTCCTTTACCACTCCTGGCTGCTCTTCCCGGTCACACACATCTCACTCTGAGTACTCCTTTTCGCTCAAATTATCTCATTAATTTACCTTCGCTTCGAGCTCCCCTTCTTGCTTCCTTGTACCTCAATCTCCACCTAGGTATTTAAACGAGATTACTCTCTTCAGTCTTGTCCCTCGCTTCCTAATCTCGGGGTCCTGACCTTTGTTGAATCTTACTCTTCTCCACTGATCTAATCTTACATCATCTATTACGGCTCCGTTTGTGTTGCTATACGCGATATCGTCGACAAACAGCATTCACCAAGGGGATAGATATCTTGCGAACCATCACGCCCATAATCTAATTAAACTGATGTGAGGGCAAAGGATAACGCTGATGTATGCGAGCTATATCAATTTGGTTAACTCGACGCTACTTCTAACTTGTGTTGTTGCTCATTTGCATAGATCTCGGACCCCCCCCCCCCCATCCCCACCGTACTTCCCCAGTCTGACCTGCAGACTTATTAACGCGACCCTCTATCATATTCGTTGCAGCTCCCACCTGCCTCGCCCAATGGTTTTCCATCATCCATCTGAGCACAAATACCGTATCCGTCGTTCCTCTACCCGGTATGAAGACAAACTTTTCTACTCCCATGGATATTTTCTCCCAAGTCCTGCTCATTACCCTCTTGCGCCCCTTCAATAATGTAGGATGTTAGCTTTATTTTTTTGCAACTTTCACAGTCCTAGAAGTCACCTTTCTCTTTGAGAAAAGGCACGCACACACATATACACATATGTGTGTGTGTGTGTATAAATATATATATATATATATATATATACATATATTTGTATATATATATATATATATATATATATATATATATATATACATATACATATATATATTTACACACACTAACTAGCTTGTTCACTCATTTCACCTTTCATAATGACGAACTGCATCCGCCATGAAATTGCAACGGTCTCCTTCTCTAGTCTCAAGATGTCGCCCTTACACTACCAATCACGCGAGAAAAAGAGGAGTGGGAGGCGAGGCTGAGATATGAACTGAATAAAGGATAAACGAAAAACAGAAAGACAAAAACTTTCTTTCTTCTTTCGTTACCTCATTTTTATGCGAGAGAAATGAACGATACCATATATTCGTTAACGTCACGCACCTTAATGAAAAGATTTTTAAAAAAGGATAAAGAAAATGGCGGTAAAATAAAGCATTAGTGAAAATGTTTACCATGAAAATAATCATCTTTATCACTTTTCATTTGCCTTTGTGATAAGTGAGGCAAATCAGCTTATCGCAGATTTGTATTTGATGATTATGTCAATTAAGAGCTGAAGACAAATAAATCAAATAAACGTGCCTGTGTTTTGATGAAGCTTTGTTCACACAACTATAACATGATTAATCATCTGATAAGATAATACAGGTATAAGGGATAGAGAGAAGGAGAAGGAAGGGGAGAAAGAGAAGGAAAGAGAAGACTGAGAGGTGGAGGGAGGAGGGGGTAGGGGGTTATTCACTAGCAGGTGGGAAAATCAAATATATATAGTATTTATCGAACTACATTGAACGCCAAGATATATCGTTTTTTTTTTTGTTTTTGTTTTTGTTTTTTTTTTATTATTATTTTTTTTTAATATTCCACCTGCAACTCCTCTTTCTGTAAAGTAGATATAACATTTGAATTCAGGACATGTACTCTTTAATAGTTGTGCAGTAAGTTACTCTAAGAATTTTAAGTGACCGGCAGTTTTAGTTTTATTTCGGAAGGAGTTGGGGCTAGACATTAATTAAGAGAAAAAAGTGATGAAGAAAGGGAAGGCAAAGAAAGCAAAATAAAACAGAAATACAGATAGAACGACCCAAGAGAAAATTGAATGAAAACCAGCCAAGGAGACAGCAAGAGAAAACATCCGTTGCATGAATTCCCTTTTCCATTTGGATATCAAAGGAAATATGAATAAATTGAATGCAAACTCCAAAGTGAAGGGAGGAAATGGTCCCGGAAAATCAGAATAAACTTAGGGGGATGGAATAACGAAAGAGTGGTAAGCAGAAGAGGAAGGAAGAGAAGAGAATAGCATGGATGCTATGAATAAAAATATTCATGGCAATGATTAAGAGAATGGCAATGGCAGGCATGATGAGGAGGAGGAGGAGGATAATTAGAATTGGATGAAAAGTAGTAATAATATTGACGATAATTACAAAAGTAAGATAACAACAATACTGTTAATGATAATTACTATAACAACAACAATAATAATAATAGTATTGATTAGACAGCTGATTCGTTAGGCAACTGAAAATACGCTTATTTTCATTTATCATATTACTGACACTGTTTTACCAGCGTGTTCGCCATAATGACATTTGCTGAATTTCATACATTGATATATAAAGGCAATCAAAGGCCGTAATATGGCTATTATTATTTCTTTATCATCACATAATTTTCTTTTATCATTTACGTTTACTCTTGGCTATATAGGCTATGAGAATCCTACTATAAGGATAAAACAGCATTTATGACAACTTGCTGAGAGTGTTTATTCAAAATTTGGGAACATCACTATGAAATTCCTTTACCACTCCTGGCTGCTCTTCTCCGCCCAACCCGGTCACACACATCTCACTCTGAGTACTCCTTTTCGCTCAAATTATCTCATTAATTTACCTTCGCTTCGAGCTCCCCTTCTTGCTTCCTTGTACCTCAATCTCCACCTAGGTATTTAAACGAGATTACTCTCTTCAGTCTTGTCCCTCGCTTCCTAATCTCGGGGTCCTGACCTTTGTTGAATCTTACTCTTCTCCACTGATCTAATCTTACATCATCTATTACGGCTCCGTTTGTGTTGCTATACGCGATATCGTCGACAAACAGCATTCACCAAGGGGATAGATAGCTTGCGAACCATCACGCCCATAATCTAATCAAACTGATGTGAGGGCAAAGGATAACGCTGATGTATGCGAGCTATATCAATTTGGTTAACTCGACGCTACTTCTAACTTGTGTTGTTGCTCATTTGCATAGATCTCGGACCCCCCCCCCCCCCTCCCCACCGTA
>BOPN01003382.1:137328-142328 GCA_017312705.2 Penaeus japonicus | reverse complement strand
TGTCTGATCGGTACGTTTTCCCTTTCCTTATTTTCTCATCTTCTCCTCGCCTCCTCTTTCTTTTCTCTTGTTTATTTCTTCTTTCTTCTTTTTTTTCTCTCCTTATTATTTTTATTTTATTTTTCCTTTTTTCTCTTTTCTTTCCCCACTTTATTCTTCCTCTTTTTTTTTTTTGAGAGAGAGAGAGAGAGAGAGAGAGAGAGAGAGAGAGAGAGAGAGAGAGCGACAGACAGACAAACAGAGACATATCTATTCATTCGCCCTACAAATTCCCTTATCAATCGGTAATCAGTTTATGTTCTCATTATATCTTTATCGTCTTTTGATGATGGTTATAAAGTCAGTCATTGTTTAGTAATAAAGCCATTTAACGGTACATAAGGCTTCCTGCTGTCGTTAAGAGAGATAAAGCATATTTTATGATTCATTAAATGTAAAGCCCATTTAGGCGTGTTTACTGTAGCAAAATGTATATTAAGTTATGTTTATATTTTGTGGTGAGTATAACGCATATTTTTTAGGTTTGTTATCGTGTATGTTGTTAAGTTTAAAACATATTCTTAGAGAATAAAGCAGGTTGTGATGTAGGTCAGTCTTTAATGTATTTTCGATGTTATATAGTTATAAAGTGTTAAGTAAAGTATAATATGATATATGGGATATAATTCGAGACATTCAAAGAGTAACCCACGTGTTAAGGAAAGTTGGGTATGTATATATACGTAAAAAAATATTGGGATTATCATATGAAATCATAATTAAATACTTATTTTTTTGTTGAAAAGATGGTTTAGATAAATATAGGACATAAAAATCAACGACAGAAAACGGAAAGGCAATACAATGATTAATTTCTGACCGCGTACACACACACACACACACACACACACACACACACACACACACACACACATACACACACACAAGGTCACGTGACACCCGACTCAAATATCCATAACTAACTAATTTCCTCTTTGAAATACGCTTATTTCATGCATTCCATCGCGATTTCCTTCCTCTTGTACGTTAGCCGAGCGGGAAACGCGATTCATTAGCGACGTAATAATGGCGGGAAAATTCAAAATCAGCAACGGAAGTCATCTGTCAAAATGGCGTCGTGAGTGCGGTGAGAGAAATCCTTTTTTTTTATAAGATTTCAGTCCGTCTAACAGTTTTGTTGATTGAAGCTGAAGAACAGGTCAGACAACAAATATAGAAACGAAGCAACAAGAATATCACAATCAACAAAGAAAAAATATTGGTCAGGAAGGTTTTTTTTTAGACGAGACAAGAAAAATCAGAGAAAGATTTTTGTTGTTGTTGTTATTGTTTTTTGTTGTTATTTAAGTCTCAGTCTTCTATAGCTACACCCCACTATTTCTAAACTACTCCCTTATGTTAATACACAGAGAGAGGGGTGTAGTTGGCTGTCTTGCATACACTCTATCTAACCTATTTCTCACTAACCACTTTCTTTCACTGTCGTTTCTGCTCTCATACTAATCTCTCCTAATTATATTTTCGAATAGCCTGACAATCCTAATTAAATTTCTGAAAGTATTTCCTTTTCGTTTCTTTGAAGTCTTTGAAATTGTGCTGCGTAGATTTTTCCTTACTGCATAGGCGTTGCTTTTCTATTATCTATTTTCCTGTGTGTATGTCTGTTTGTTTCCTGTCTTAAGACTGTTATACTTGTATTTTGTGTTTCTTTCTTTACTCAGTAATTCCCCCTATCAAAAAAAAGAGTAAATAAATAAATAATAATAAATAATAATATATTTATAGAAATAGGTACAGCCCCTATAACATGAGTAATATCATGCGTTCCATGAGTACGCTCATGGATTTCCTTTACCTCTTCCGCTTCTTGTTCTTCATTCGGCCTGTTTTATCTTCTCAACCTCACTTTTCTCTTATTTTTCCTTTGATGTTTGTGCTTTTATTCTGCTGCGAATATTATGTCTCTTTATCTCTCTCTCTCTCTCTCTCTCTCGCTCTACATTCCATAACTTGATTCAACTTCTTCTCTTTCGCTCGATTACCCTTCCACTCCCTACTTCCGTCCTCCTTTCTTTTCGTTTCTCTCACCCCTTTACTGAGTCGGTTGCTACCCCCTTCTCGCTAGTCTTCTCTTCCCATGCTCCTCTTCCCTCTCCTTCCGGGCTTTGATTGCTCGCTCACACGTTCGCTTTGTTCTTCGGCTTTGGCTCTCGCTCTCCTACTCTTCCTCGATCAAGCAGTTAGTCTAAAACGCTTTTTGTATTTCGTTGCAACGCGGTACAGTATGAGACTGTTTTTTTTTTTTTTTTTTTTTGTTAGGCAAAATTCGTTTTTCTTTTTCCCTATCCAGAAATCTATAAACACACGTACGATCAATGAAACGCACATAAATACACAAAATCTATTTACACACACATGTAAAACCACACTTATTCCCAATCATACATATTTACACGCACACACAAAACACACCTTGCGCGGTTTTAATAACAGCTGATGGCAACAGCCGCGGTGTTATTGCAGCGCAGCCGTCTCGCTCTCGGCACTTCAAGAGGCTCCAGGACGTGACTCATTTCCCAGTCTCAAGACGTCCCTCTTGCATCACCAAGCGCACGAAAAGGGGGGAGGGGGGAAGAGAAGGAGAAGGAGAAGATACAAATAAGAAATAAGAGGTGGGAGGGGGAGGGGGGAGAGAAGGAAGAAAGGAGGGCGGGCGAGAACGAACAAGAAAGAAAAGAAGACGGGGTGAGGGCGGAGATACAAGGAAAGAGACAAAAGGGAGAAGGGAATACAGATCAAAATGTGGGGAACGAAGAAGGGAAGTTACAAGAAAATCAATGCGGGGGAGAAGGAGGAGTCGGGAATACCGACAAGAAAGTAGGATATTTAAAAAAATAAAAAAATAAAAAAAAGGAATGAGATAGACAGATAGATAGAGAGAGAGAGGGGGTGGGAGAGGTAGAAATAAATAAATAGATAGACAGATAGATAAAAAGAGAGAGGGAGAGAGAGAGACAGAGATAGACAGAGAGAAAGAGAGAGAGAGAGAGAGAGATAAAGAGAAAGAGAGAGGGAGAGGGAGAGAAAGACAGAACGAGAGAGAAAGACAAAGAGAGAAAGAGAGAAAGAGAGAAAGAGAGAGAGAGAGAGAGAGAGAGAGAGAGAGAGAGAGAGAGAGAGAGAGAGAGAGAGAGAGAGAGAGAGAGAGAGAGAGAGAGAGAGAGAGAGAGAGAGAGAGAGAACTGCCATCCAACTCACGCCCTCACAGAGAGAGAGAGAGAGAGAAAGAGAGAGAGAGAGAGAGAGAGAGAGAGAGAGAGAGAGAGAGAGAGAGAGAGAGAGAGAGAGAGAGAGAGAGAGAGAGAGAGAGAGGTGGGTGAGAAAAAAAAAGAGACTGAGAGAGACAGAGACTGAGATAGAGACAGACAGAGACAGAGAGAGAGCGAGAGCATGGGGGAGAAAAAGAGAGACTGAGACAGAGAGAGACAGAGACAGAGAGAGAGCGAGAGCAAGGGGGAGAAAAAGAGAGACAGAGACAGAGAGAGACAGAGATAGAGTGAGACAGAGACAGAGATAGAGAAAGGGCGAGAGGAAGAGGGAGAAAAAGAGAGACAGAGACAGAAAGAGCGACAGACAGACAGAGAGAGAGTAAGAGAGAGAGAGAGAGAGAGAGAGAGAGAGAGAGAGAGAGAGAGAGAGAGAGAGAGAGAGAGAGAAGAGAGAAAGAGAGAGAGAGATAGAGAAAGAAGAGAGAAAGAGAGAGAGAAAAGAGAGAAAGAGAGAGAAAAGAGAGAAAGAGAGAGAGAAAAGAGAGAAAAAGAGAGAGAGAGAGAGAAAAGAGAGAGAGAGAGAGAGAGAGAGAGAGAGAGAGAGAGAGAGAGAGAGAGAGAGAGAGAGAGAGAGAGAGAGAGAGAGAGAGAGAGAAAGAAAGAGAAAAGAAAGAAAGAGAGAGAGAGAGAGAAAGTGAGAAAGAAAGAAAGAGAGAGAGAAAGAGAAAAGAAAGAAAGAGAGAGAGAGAGAGAAAGTGAGAAAGAAAGAAAGAGAGAGAGAGCGAAAGAAAGAGAGAGTGAGAAATAGAGAGAGAGAGAGAGAGAGAGAGAGAGAGAGAGAGAGAGAGAGAGAGAGAGAGAGAGAGAGAGAGAGAGAGAGAGAGTTAAACGCGACAAAGCCAAAGAAAAAGAAAAGTCAAGAAAAACTTTTGGTGTGTGTTGTGGTCTACTCTTATCCATTTTCCTGCAAGGCGCGCCAAGGCATGCCAAGTGGACCGTAATTGGAAGGAAAAACGACGCGTTTCTTCTATGTATTTTTTTTATTCATTTATCTTTAGCATTCGTTTATTTCTTTAATTGTTTATATCCTTAGTCGCGATAGTGTCTTTATTTTGTTATTTTTATTATCATTATCATTGCCATTTATTATCATTATCATTATTATTATTATCATCATCTATTTCTTCATCTTCATCATCACCATCATCATCGTCACAATCATCATCATCATAGTCATTATCATTACCATCATCATCATTATCACCACTTCTATCATTATCATCATCATCGTTATTATTGATAATGTCACAATTGTCATCATTGCCATTATCATTATCATTATCATTACCATCCTCATCATTATCACCATTACTCTCATTATCATCATCATCTTTATTATCATCATCGTTTTGGTTATCGTCATAACAACTATTTCAAAGAATATATCACGTAAAGCTGTTACCATTATTTGCATTTCCTCAAGTGTTGAATATCTTGCACCGCCAATAGACTGATCGCTACTTATTAGTCTAAGTCTGCGTACATGGATCTCGGCATATATGACCTGTGAAATAGCTTTCTTTATTTTTTTTTCCATGATTAATACCCTTAGTGTTGTTAGTTTCATTATCACCATTACTATTGCTGTTGCTTTTATTGTTGTTGTTGTTGTTGTTATTTTGCTATTACCATTATTTTTATTATTATAATAATTTTAACGTTAATTATTAA